>JAPYZO010002037.1:0-16170 GCA_030522905.1 Torymus flavipes
CTTAAAACATAAAAAGAAATAGGTCTTGTCAAATGAAAAACTCAATGAAATATAATATTTTTTTCTTTATTTATGCATTTATTTATTTACTTAAATGGAAGGCAATCGATCAATTCGCAACAAATAAAAATAAATAACACTCTCTCTAGCGATATAATAATATTAATAATAATATTAATAATTTTGCTCGACCGTTACTTAAGACTATCCGAATAATTAATGAATTCAATAATGCTTAACAAAAAACGCACTCGCTTCTACCCATCATTCATAAAAATTACAAAATACATTTATTTTTAACATTTTTTTTCTTCGCTCCTCGTGTGTTGTAATCAACAAATCTTCGGTCTTGCACGCGAGCGACGCTCACCCCTGGACTCATCGGATTTTTTTTCTTAAATACATTCCAAATTCGGTAATTCGAGTCCTTCGGAGGATGAATTTTATTTTATTAAACTCTCAACGTCGCGTGCAAAAGCGGGAGAAGGTCGGAAAACACCTAAGTGATGGCAGACTACCAGATTCGCACAGCCTGACAGATTAATCAATCATTCGCAAATTCATGATTCAATTAAGAGACAAACTCGATGATCCACACGATTTGAATCTCCATGAATAGCATATTTGACACGTACAGTATAATAATAATAAGAATAATAATAATAAGAATAAGAGTAATAATGATAATAATAATAATAATAATAATAATAATAATAATATCGTAACCATGTTTGCGCACATTGTTAAAAAGAGCGCCCAATAAATTAATGCACCCATGTTCGTCTATGCGCATACGTGCGCTAAAAATCTCATGCGACCAATATTTTTTTTTTATTTTTATGTAAGCTAAAAAACGATTGCCTTGCTATTCTCGCCATCGCAATCTAAATTATGATTTATAATTATATTACAATATATTACAGTGAACAATAAATGTTTATTGTCATGGCAAAGAAGGATGTTAAGGTAAGAAATCGGTCTTTTTCTTGTTAAATAGCTAAATTTTCGACTACAAAGTCCAAATTTTTAATTTTTTTTTTTAATTTTCATGTAAAAATATTATATACTTAGCATTATATTTTGTTACGATTTAGTAAAGCTTAAATGTCACGTTATTATTATGAAAACGGCCGATTTCTTGGTACGCGAATGATGGCGGAAACTCAGGAATTTAATGTTTATAAAGGTAGGTTTACTGCATGTTTCTCCTTTGAATTTTACAGATTCTTACTTATTGACGGACATTTAATTTAATCTACGTGCAAAATAGGATGAAGAATAATGTATAAATGCAAAGAATGATAAAAAACTTTGAGCCGTAAACAAGGTGATGAGTTAATTTATGCACACAATTGCAGAATATCAATCCTATCGATATATCGCATTAATTATTACCGTTCAATGATGAAGCTTTCATTTTAAATGCACTTCAAATCGCTTTTAAAACATTGTCTTGGAACAAAAGAGACAAGCTGGAAAGAGGAACGTATGTAATTTATGAGTGCCGGCTCTGTACAATAAGACTTAAGGAATAGTCCGTTTATTATCTGGAATGTTATCCTCTTTTAGATTTTGGCAGATTTTTGTTTTGCTTAGAATTCGAAATTCGATATAGGAGAAAACTCTGCAGTAGTGAAATGTAAACTTTAAATGTTTGTTATGGAGAATGATACAATATGAATATTAAGCTTCACTTCGAGTTCGTAGAAAAAAATACATGCGTTGATAATTTCGATAATCACCGAATTAAAGTAACTGTTAGTAAGTCTAAATATAATCTTGTTAGAAGTAAGTTTTGAATTAATATGAACACATATTTTTGATTGGAAAAATAGCTATTTTTTCCTACGAACCAAACGAAAGTTTATTTCCGTGTTTCGCAAGAGCACATTGATTTTCACGGTCCTATCTTTACGAACACAAAATAATCGTTTCACCGAAGGGAATCGCAGGATGATGATGACGTAACTTTTTATACACTCGTTTACTTAATAATAATAGCTTTGCTAACGAGCTTCGCGATCGTCGATCCATAGCACTTTAGTTTCTCTAATCTTCGTTATTTAAAAACAGCGTTGCGAAAAATTTTCTATTCAAACATGGTCGTAATGTTTTCTAACATTAATAAAGTATCGTTAAATGAGAGAAGCTTAGGTGCTGGAAAAGAAACAAAATACTGGAATGTCACAATAATAAACGGTAGGACTTACTTTTGGGATTAAGAGATGAGGGGGGCGAATGGTAATAATAGAAAGGAAAGCTGGAATACACTTGACGTGATGTGGCGGATGAGACGGGAGGAGGTTTGGAAAGAACGACCGCAACTACTCGCTAACGCGTAGGATATTTTTTTACATTTTTTTTTTCATTTTTTGATTATTTTTCCCCTCTGTAGCGAGGAAAGTCAGAAAAATAATTATACGCATATACCATTCTCAAAAATATTACCATGCGCAAAAATTCGTAACATCACATGCTCTTGCTTTGCGTATAATATAATATATATATATATGTACGTTCGCACTTGTGCCTATATAGTAGACTAATATGCGCGCGTAGCTCCAATAATCGGTTAAAAATTATATTATACACGGTATATTAATATAACATTTTTTATTGTTTTATGTTCAGTTGGGGTTATACGCGTTACGGCCTTAAAAATTCAAGCAGCACACGACAATATATATATAGGCTCTCAACGATAAAGCTAAACGTATTTCGATTTTTCTCTAGTTTCTCGTGAGTTTTCTTTGGAGAGAATTTTCTTATTACTTTCGCCGATCAATCCTTCTATATATATCCGGCTCGACAACAGACTCGCGTTGCACTTCTTCTGTGATGTTATTTTCTTTTTTTCTCATCTCTATGGTCACACTCAATTACCGATTTTAGGGGTCTCGCTGAACAACGCGCTACGCTTTTATATACTCGAGATATATATGTACGTATTCAAGCAATTATTAACGACTATTAATGTAATACTCGACGCGAGGGAAGCACACAAATCAGTAACGAACAGAAGAACGCAGAAGCAAACGTCGCCACTTAAACGTTGTACGATAGAAAAAAAAAAAGAAAATACAATGGATAGAATTGCAATCGACGCATAAGACGAATCCTTATGTGTTTGTCATTCCGCCAGGCATGTAACGGGGTGTATCCACTATATACCCTTGTAACGTTATCATCATTCATTCAATGTATACACGCGATACCTGCTACTCTGACGCACTAAGGAGTCCTCACGCTGTGTATACCTAAGATGCGCTTGTCCATATACATTACACTCAACGTAACTACGCGAGTGTGTACATATATAGGTTTATGAGTGTCTCTTAGCACTAACGCAGACGGTCACACCATTATCATTAAGTACACAAAGTCAAGCCCCAGCCGGCAGTGGAGCTGGGCTCCAGCTAGGTGGCGAAGTCGACCTGGCCGTTGTCCCAAGTAAGAGGCAGATCCGACGACATCCTGAACTCGGGGTCCTCGATGTTGAAGAGATCGAAGGGATCCTGACTGTTGCCCAACAGTGGGTCGTAGAGATCGTTATGTTGGCCGGATAACGTCGTCGTGTGGTTCTGCGTTGGCGTGGTGTCACACGAAGTCGTCGTTACAGTACCAGCGGGCGACTGGGGCATAAGGGAGTCGAGCCAGTCGGGCTCGTCCTCCATATCCATGGATATGTCGCCCATGTCCATGAACTCCTGCGGTGTCTCCATCTTCACACCGAAGTCGCAGTCCAGCTGACCAAAGTCCATCGTGTCCAAGTCCAAGCCCAATTCCTGCGTAAAGCAAAAACCCTCAATTACTACCTATAATATACATACTCTTGAACATACCCAATGTACGCTCTGCATGAGGCACACTTAAGAGATCCCCGAAATAGATCGTTCTAAAAATACACCCTACCTTGAGATCCAAATTCGCGCTGTCGGTGGAAGTGACCTCCTGGGGCGGCTGAGGGTCGGGCGAGCCCTGCTGCACCGACTGCGGGCTCAGCAGCATCGCCGCCTCCAACTCGGCGTCGCTCGTCAGCAGCGTTATCGTGTCCTGCTGATGTTGATGTTGCTGCTGCTGTTGCTGTTGCTGCAACGCACTGGGCAGTTGAACGCTGAAGGTGGCAAGAGGTAGAGGGGGAGGTGGGGGTGGTTGCACAGAGGATGACCGCGGGGCTGGGCTGCCGCACTCGCTCTGCGTGACCTCCATGGGACTAGGAGCAGCGGTGAAGACGAGCGGTTGCCCTGTTGGGCTGTCCGCAGCCGCACTTAGCACCAGGTTCTGCGTCATCTGACGGTTCGGAGTCGTGGGCGTGACGGGTTCCTGGGCGGCGCTGGGCGGTAGCTCGCCGCTGTTTATCAGAATCTCGAGGACGTCGTCGACCATTTGGCTTTTAACTGGGTTCTTCTGCAGCGGCTCGATTTTCACCTGAAACGTTGACATTATTTTTAGAATAGAATTCAAATTATCTTTAATAATATCTACAAATCTAACGAGATGTTACTAATAATACGATAGTTCCATTTAATGACGAAAAATATTTTCTACGAATCCCAATGCGGTACCCACCTTGAGCATTTTGGCAGCTTCGTCGTACTGTGGCGGCGGTGGCTTGCCGTCCTCCGTATTAGCGACCATCTGCTGTTGGCTCTGGGCTTGAGCAACCAGTGCGCCCAGTATCGAGCCATTAAGCTTGGCTGCAAGGACGATCGCGGCCGGTACCTGTACCGTCGTCGTCCCGTTCATCCCCTTGTTCTGATTCCTCTTGTTGTTGATCGCCGTCAATGTGGCCGAGTCGATGATCGTCGCGTTGTTTGTCTGCGCCTGCTGGAACGCGATGTGCTGGTTCTGCTGTTGCTGCTGCTGCTGCTGAAGCTGCTGCAGCTGCTGCAAATGGCGTTCAAGCTGCTTGTGCTGGATCTTGTTGTGAAGGTGCTGTTGGAGCACGAGCTTCTCCGCGCTCACCGGGTGGTTCTGGAAAAGCTGGAGCTGCTGCTGCGAGCGTATTTTGACGAGCTCGCGCTCCAGTTCGTCGATCTTCTTGCGGTACTGCTCCTTCATCGCGGTGTCGCCTACAAGATAAGCTATGGGTCAGTCAAAGTTCTCATGTTAATGATAGATGATATGTAGGTCACAGTTTTATACTTATCGATCGAAATAAATAAAATGAATGAATTTTTCGTTTTCTATATTTTTATCGAAAATAGGGAAAGAGGCAAGACGACATCTTACCTGGTGGACTCGACGAATCGTCTTGATCCTTAATGTGGGGCGAGTTCATCCTGGGACTGGCCATCGGCTCGTCCTTGGGCGAGTTCGGCCCCTTGTGCGACCTCGAGTCGTCCGTGGACATCGGCACCGGCGTGTCCATCAGTATGTGGCCCATCTGCGTCACGTGCTGGCCGTTCGTTGACGCGTTGTGACTCGAGCTCTCCGTGAATGGCTTCAGTCGCTCGATCAGCTGCGGCTTCGAACCCGAGACCGGCAGGTTACGGCGTTTCAGCTCGACTTTCAAGTCGCTCACTGGAAAATCATAATTTCTACTTTAATACGTATTCGCAAAGTATCTTTATTTTGTATACGTTATCCGTGTTCCTGCGCGACTAATTAATTTATTAAGCGATAGCACTTTGCGCATTTTAATTTGAATATTATTTATTACAAATTATACTTTATTAAAATAAAATCAAGCAATATTTTATCTCTCAAATTAGTAAGTTATTTAAGAGTATAAGTATACGAAATGGGTGTCATTTATTCATTCAAATAAAAACATCCGTTATGCCCTTTCTCCCGTTGACGTTGGGACTTATTTAAAAATCTCCTCTCACTTGAACTTTCGGCACTGTGTATGTCACCGATACTTTTACAACATAGAAAAAACAAAATGACGTCTTTGTTTTGTTCGTAAATAACTGAAATTCAATTCAAGTGTATAATGCATATTACATGGAAATGCCAACACTTATGAGTCAATCTTTTATTTTATTTTTTTGTCGCAATAATCGAATTCGAATAAAAAAACCGAAATTTCTAGGAATACTAAAAGCATTACAGATTTAAAAATCACGACGAATATTTCAAACAAATATCGCTTCGCATTTACCTTTCATATCCTCGAGCTTGCCGAGGGGCCTGAGCGGCGGCTGCTCGGACGGGTTGCTCGAAGCGTTCGAGGACGCAGGACTAGGCGCGTTGACGCTCGCGCTGCTGCTGTGGTTACCACTGTCATTGGAGATGATGCTAGCGTTGCTCGGCGCCAGGGTGATAGGTTTCTGGCCCGCGGGTAGGATCAGTTGCGGGTACTGTCGGGCACACAAGAACCAACATACATTGTAGCGCACGTGCACACACCTCTCAAATTAAATTCCGTATGTGTATAACCATTACTCGAGTTAAGCGCCGTTTCGGGTGAGAGCCAGACGCGCGAAGAGCGGCCGAGACAATGGGACCTGCGCTCATGCCACCGAGACTCTTTTGTTTCAGCGAGAGCGGCAGGTTTTGACGTTTATTCTAATGAGATTGTCCCGGCCGTTTTCACGCTCTTTTAACGGCTTTAATTGCGGATAATGGGGGGATTATTATTGTTGTCCCCCCTTCCTCTGCGTGGTCGCATGTGAGACACACGAGAGGGAGGAGTGTGACCCTTATACCTTATTGGGGGTAATGAGAACCAACCCAGCACCATCATGAATGTTAGATCATCGATATAGTGTTCGACATGTGTATGGAAATATATACATATTTATAAATTGTGTGCATGAAAGAGAAAAAAAATGTGCAAATGTATACCACAACCGACCCTCTCAAGCATTAGCAAGGCTGCTGACCGAAACTAAGCGAGAATTCAGTTTTCTTATACGTTTAATTAGACGAGGTTTTATGTTCGTTATTGTAAGAAGTATGTAAATTAATGCTACGCTAATGTATCTAATTTGAGAAGAACTTTTTAGTCGTTATTAAATTTAGATAGATCAAATGTACAAGAGTAAATGTAGACTTTCTGTACATTTTGGATAAAATGTTAGTTGAGATATATATAGGTGAATATAGTTTTTATCTAAACTAGTTGTTAGTAGAGAAATATAAATGGAAAAATAGGAGATAGAATATTTTAATCCAATATTTTTAAAAGAATAAAGTTCTACTGTATATTTAAGTAAATTATTTATAGAGTATGATTTTTAGATTAAAGGATATATGACCTGTGTTTGTAATATATCAATTGGTTTTGACGTTGCATTGCCACTTAAATAGAACGAAACGAATACATTGTAAAACTGTAGAGATATAACAATTATTAATTATCCAGGCCAGATATCCTTTTACAATAAATTTATTTTGAAAAAATTTAATTTTATTATAAAGATTAGAGTACATCTACAGGAGTACTACTCTTATAACTATTTTGTATTAGTAAACCATTCTAAATGAAGTAGTGAAAAAATTAGTTACACCAATAAAGAAAAACCTGAATTCCCGCTTAGTTTCGCATTAAAGCCTGATTATTTGCATTTCAACTTTTGATAGCATAAAAATGAAATAGAAAGATTTAGTAATTGTGCAATATAAAAATATGACTAACCATTCTTTGTGGATGAATCGGTCTTTTTCCCTGTTAAAGCACATAAAAAGAATTTTCGTTTAAATAACAATCTTAAATACAAAATATAATGAGTTTTAAATATATCTTTACTTCAATATTTAAAAAAAAAGAAGATTTTCAAGCAAATAAAATTTTACCAAAGTTTTTTATATAAAATTTCAAAGCTTTTACATAATAAAAAATAAAAAAATCTCGATAAGAAATCATTCAACCTGATTGTATCAACGTATAATATAGTTGGAGCCAAGATACCAAATAAAACGAAAAATTAGGGCTCGAATTGCATTTCTACAAAATGTTCTACAACTGCAGGCACTTTTTGCAGTCACAAAAAAACGCAATAAAATCCAAGGAGCAAATTTCAGAGACACATTTTCTTATTCTCATTTTTCGTCCTCCCAGTCTCCTTCCTCACTCATTCAATCCTTCCATTTAACTCTTTCTTTCTCTCTTTCACTCGCTCTCTCCCAACCTCATTGACGCTCATCTAAAATCACGTTCAAAAGGAGGCAGGGGGAGTGAGAGTAGAAACGGGCGCGCCAAATGCGCGCTCGTGTAAAAGAGAAAGACAGAGACACAGAGATACACGACAATCCTTACCTTGTTCTTAAGCTCGACCTCATACTGCAGGAACAGTTGCTGCTGCTGGAGCAGGAGCTCGTAGCTGGTCTGGTTCTGCTGGGGCGTTGTCAAACCGGAAGTCGAGGACGAGCTGCAGGCCTTCTGGGCGTTCGGCGGGCCCTGCGAAGCAGAGGACGCGCACAGATCAGATCAAAATCGTCGTTTTGCCGACATCGAAGCTCTCGCCACGAGAAAAAAGTCTCACAGAGAGATGCAAGATTCGGTGCACGACGGGCACTTGCGCGCTTAATGAAACTGGATCTGGTCGTGAGAAAATTTTAATTCCGCCGATTTTCGAGAGCGAGCGGATCCAATCGCCGCGAAAGCTGCTGCGTGCGACGATGATTAATACGTCCTGCGCCTGTGCGGATCTTAATCCGACTGATACGCACGCCTGGGCCAAAATATTGACGTACAATGTTGGCGACACGCACACGGTCCTGTCTCGGCATGTGCGCGGCACGCATAAAAAACTATGTTAATTCGCGTCGCTTATCCGCCGGCTTACACGCCTGCTACACCGCCATAATCTATATTATTAATTCAACTGTAAAATCGAAAGATAATTAAACGTACACGAGAATAAAGCCGTTATACACATGCTGCTAGCCAGCGTCGTGCAGCGTGTCGTACGCGCGTGTTTTCGGTGCACGGATATTAGCCTGATAATAATAATTCGAACGCTATATAGGCTTATACGCATTGCAGCGCGGTCGAATCGCCTTATAAAACAGTAAATTTTCATTACGATAATTAGCGCCGCGCGTATATATTTTCTGGCCAACTTCGACGACTCGCGCATTTAACGACGCGCGCGAGAGCTGTAAGTGCGAACAAGTATCGACTGCTGGAGTGAAAAAAGAAAAAGAGACAAGTCGAACGCACGCACTCACGCGGCTATAAGCGAAGCCGGAAAGTTCAGCTTGTTATCACCGGGCGAAATTTACGCGCGAGTTTAAAAAACGAAGAGCCGAAGTGAAATAACGAAAGCCGCGGGCCGAGTGTAATCCGATCCGCGATTGACAAATTTTCCAAAACGCCTGGTTATCCGACACCTCGAGCTTGCTGATAGTCATCATCGACGGCGCGTTACATCGAGCTGTGACTCTTGGAGAACGAGAAAAGAAAGAGAGGAGGAGGAGGAGGAGGTGGACAGATCCTCCTCCGCGCTTAAGTGCAATTAGCGCTCGAATTACTCAGGACTAACGAGGTGGGCCCCGCTCGCCCCCCGGGGGACTTAATCACTCGATACGATCTTTCGAGGGCGCGCGAGAGGGAGAAAATTTCAAGAGGGGAATGTTCGCTCGCACGTTGCGGGAGAAAGGTAGCTCTCTGTCGAACTTTGCTCTTTTTATTTTCTTTTTAGTGCGGCGCTCTACCTATACGCCGAAAATCCGGCGAAGCGCGCGAAATTAATTGAGCGTTATATTTCTACGCCGCGCGCTGCCATTTAACACACTGACGTTATCTCGTCGCGGCGCGCATTAAAGGTGGCAGCGGTTGGTCAGTCGATTTCGGAGTTAATTGAAAAAGGCGAGAAATTCAAAATAAAATTGGAAATGAAAAGGAGCCCGGCTGCGTTAAAGTTATTAAGATGTATGGCGGGCGAGAAGCGGAGGTGAGAGAGCAAACAAGTACCAGACCCCATCAGTCTCAGTTTGCGATGGCTGACCCGGACTTTTGCTTAATTATTTCGAGATGTTTATTCAGAAATTTTGCGTACAGTTAAAAATTAAAAATTTACTTATGCGAATAATAAGAGAATATAAGTATCTATAGATAGGTATACGTGATATAGGGTAAAAAGTAGTAGATAGGCGACCGCAGGCGCAAAGAAAAGTTAGGTACTCGAGAAATCTCGGGAAAAATCGTCGGCACGCAGTAAAATATAAAGACGGCGGGTAGGTATAGGAAGAAGGAGAGATAAGACGAAGGAAGGGATAAATAAAGGAAAGCTACGACGGTCGTAAAGAGCGCGCGAGGGCGATCGGGGAAAAATAGAGAGCAAAGGAGACAGGGAGAATTAGAGAGATAGAGGCGACTGCAAGAGATATTGGACTTTGCGCGCACGCGCGAGCTCGCTCGCCGCGAGGAGGTAAAGAAGCGAGAGAAGTCGAAGCGTCGCACGTGATGCAAAGAGAGGAAAAGAAGAGAGCCTCGGAATTATCTGCCCGTACCTTTTTGCGCTGTACACACACACACACACGCGCGCGTGTAACAGCGCGTCGCGCGCGCTGTAATTGAACGCGCCGCGCTTAAGAAAAAGTCGTATATATGTATATATATACGTGGTATAAAAGGTTTAGGTCTCTCATTGTCGCGCCTGGATTCCGGAAGTTTGCATTACATGTGTGTGCCCGAAGGTTTTTCGGCGCGCGTCGTCGGCTGGTTTAATGATCGGCTAAATTGTTGCGGGATTGGACGCTGTTTTTTCGATGTGTATATAACTGTCTTTGGGGCTCTCGAAATTTTATATATTTTTGGAAGAATCTGGATCGTGTCAATCGCGCTGTAATTACCTCATCGTTATTGCTTTTTATTATTTCTTTATTAAGAGGAATTTAAGCTTCAATTATGGTCCCCCGTATACATGTTATACGTATTCCTCTCGATTCTCAAAAGAATTTCCAAATTACATATACATTTTTCAGAAGAAACGGTATAATTACATCTCTTTGTCATTACTATAATGATTTTATTAATTCACTCAACCTCTCCAAAAATGTATTTTGTTTTTTTTTAATCACCGCCAAAGCCTATACTTTCCGAAATTTAAAGCCACATAACCGCGCCAATCGACGGTATACGTACATACCGCAAAAGAAGGACATATTGCGGGCAAAAACTGACCTTATACTCGTGAAACTTGATGGTCCTCGTCTTCGGCTGGCTCTTGGTCTTGGACTTCTTGCGGTTCTTGTCCTTGCCGGGCGCGTCCGACCTCTGGCCAGCCGTCGCCGCGGCGATGGGACTCGGCTGTGGCCTAGGCGTGATAGCCGCTGGCGGCGAGGCTATGGAGATGTTAGACAGTGGACTGAGACTGGACGTCGTCGAGCCCAGCGACATCGGGCTGGGCGCCGGCGCCAGTGGCAGCAGCGTCGTCGTCGAGGACATGCTGCTTGCCGGGCTTGCCTATGAATTATTGGGTTAGTGTTAGACAAGTGTAGAGTAATTGTGTCAAGGTGCAGTTTTTGTTATGATTTAAATTTGGATTAAATTAGCTACGATGGGTTTAGAACATATGCCTTAGTATCGCATTAAAAAAGCCTTAACGGCTTGATTAATCACCAGCATTATTTCCATTAACTTCCATCCACCAAGATAATATAAGTGTATAAGTGTAGCGCTTCATAGCAACGAATAAGTAGTAATTAAAAATGCGTACAATCGAGATGAGCAGCGGGCTGTCGGCTACCTGTGCCGCGGTGACGTGCTGCTGGAGCTCCTGGGCGCCGACGACGGAGTTGCAGAGGTCGGCGAAGGTCTGTATCGTGGCTGCTTCGGCCGGCTGGGCCTGGGCCTGAGCGGCAACGGCGCCGGTCATCTGCTGACTGGAATTCTGGAAGACGGGCGAGGTGACGAGGACGGCGCCCTCCTCGGTCGGTATGCTGAGGGAGACGGTGACGATACCAGCGTTGGCGGCGGCCGTCTCCAGGACGTCGCTGCCGCCGACACTCGTCGTCGAGGCTATCGCCGTCGTGGTTGTCGTCGCTACGGTCGCGGGTACAGTTGTCACGGCCGAAGCCGTGGAGGAGGTCGAGGAGGAGTGCGAGGCTTCGAGAGGGGGCGACGGGGCCGAACCACCCTCCGAGCTCTGAGAGTCGTCCTCGAAGGTGATGTAGTGGTCCGGGTGCTGGGGCTTCGTCAGCTGACCTTCGCATGTCGCCTTGAATGGGATCTGACCCTCTGTGACATTCGAATAACGTTAAAAACATCTTCTTAAGTATATATTTTATCCAAAAATTGTAGTACAACGAACCTTTGACCGCCCTCTCAATGGGCTCCTCGGTGTGAAGAATGTTCTTCTGGATGAGCTCGAGGGGCCCTGGCCTGTGGCTCAGCTGGTCGTTCAGCGCATCGGCGAGGCGGGCTTTCTTCAGCATGCGCTGGCGCTCGGCGAGGCTCGGGTCGACGTGACCGACGTCCTCGAGGATGTGCTGACGCACGAGCTCGTCGCGGCCGGGCCTCTGCTGAATCTTCGCCTTCAGCAGGTCGCCGGTCTTGCGGCGCTCGAGCTGCTTCGCCTGCTCGTGGAAGGCCGGCGGCGTTTTTAGGGCTGTGCGAGAAACAAAACGTGCTTCGATGTATTAAAATGTATAATGGCAATAAGTGTCATGTTTTTTTTTATTCGGGGGATCGAGGAAGTGTTGATGAGACGTTTACAGTAAAGAGCCGTAGTAACCGGTATATCCTCTCGCGCGCGGTCATTCGTTACCGTGAACGACTGTGTCGTAACGTCCACGCCTAGCATTTCCTCAAAAACAATGACAGTAGATACGCGCGATCTCACGTATCATTATTTTCTTCTGTTCCGCTATTTCAGGCATCTATTACCAATTAGAATTTCACCCGATCGTCGCGATTAAAATACGCCGAAGCGAAAGCGGGACTTTTTGTCACTATTCTACGCGACACGAGAACCGATGCATGAATGATTATCGGAAACGTACAGGCGTACAAGTGAAATGTTTGTTATCCCCCGTTTTTACACGCGGCACGCGCGCGCCGTTACGCAACGTTTGATTGCCAGCGTTTAGAACAATTCGAGGGAAGGGCACTTACGAGGGGCAATCATAGAAAAATTTCCCGCTTCCCCGAGGGCTTTTTTGTCCCGGCTCCTATACGCCGCGCAGTACGGCCCCTCTCTCGATTAATCCACTTACACGGCTAATTATCCCCGCGCGCGATTATCGCCGCGACGTATAACTCGCCACGGCTGATCGGGGAAGGACGACGACGACGCTCGATCGACGACGACGGAGAGTTGACAGTGAGCGACGGATATCTGGAACGCGCACGTACACACCATACGATACGGTCAATTGTGAGTGCGCGTGGACACGTGTGGCCGTTAATCGCTCGTCAATTACCGATCTTAGCCAGGGCTCTCTGTCCCCTTTTTTTTGTCGTCGAAACGCCCCGAACCGATCGTATAGATATATATATTCAGGCGTTATGTGTACGCGACGGCACGCAATCGATACTCTCTCTCGTGTAGGCGCTTTTTGTCGCGAGCGAGCGAGCGTCCTTCTTAATTTAATGCACCGGCCGCGCGCACAGCCGGGAGATCACGTTCGACGAAGATTCCGTTGAAACGATAACGCCGGGGCGGCGGCGGCGGTGGGTTTTCTTTTTTGCGCGAGTGACCCCGTGTTTGGTAATTAAGCGCGGCCGCGCAGTGATGATGAAAACAAAAATATAAATTGCAACGATCGGCGAATGGCTGCTCGCAGGAGCTTTCATTATATGCCCCTTTTTGTCAAGGGGGATCGTGGAATGATAAAGAATTTATTTGATGGTTTATATATGGTTATCAGGGTGGGATGATGCGCGAGAGCTTTGGATCGTTAATTTCAAAACGAAACGTTGTTGTTGTTGGTAATGTTTGAATTATAACGCTGCAGTATAGTAATTTAAAGAAAAAAAAGGTCTATTATATTATCTTTCTTTATTCGCAAAAAAGAAACTGGTAAAAGTCTAAACGGAAGAACGGCAAAAAATTGCTTCGACTGTTGTAACATATGTATTAAGAGGCAGTATTACTGGGAATCGGAGAAAAACTTACGAGGCATGATTCCTTGGTCGACCAGTTGGTTGTACGGTCGCCTAAGCATCAGCTTCACCTTCAGCGCTGCAACACAAAAAGCAACAATACTAATTAGTACAAGTTTCTTTCAATTGTTTCGTTTTAAAATATTTCACATATTTATAATATAAATAGCAATACAATATCGAATAAGTCACACGGTTTTAAAATAAATATATATATATATATTTATGTAACGAGAGAAAAAAAGTCGATAAACCAGAGAAATAATCACGGCAGAGAATGAAGTTTAGCAAGGTATATTATACGCGCACGCTGCGCGTATACGAGTTCTTGTATATGTAACATATGTAAACCGAACAGATTCGTTACACTTTCTTGAATTTTCCAATCGCAGTAGAACCAGTTTCGATCCCGCTCACGGAATGACATCTGGACACACTGCAAGACGGGGGAGAGAGAGAAAAAAAGGGAGACACATACAGGCAGAGAGACATGCCATCGAAAGTCGCGACGACTAGAATCAAAAGTCGCCTCCTCGTTGTCGTGGTAGCGCGAGCGCGAGAGAGAGAGGATCCACTCCTGAATTTCCTCTATATCGCGCGCGCTCGCGCTCTCCTCGCAACTTGCGCATATATACAAATTAACACACAAAGGGGCCCGTGGATATAAATACGCTTCGGGCCTCTCTCTCTCTCTCTCTCTTGCACAGGGAGGATCGCATAAATTGGAAGCACCGGCGCGCGCACGCGCAGGAAAAACAATCGAGCGCCGCGCAATTTGAATTCAAAGCGCGGCGGCTGCGTCGTCCGATTTGCGAAACTATCTGCGAGCGCAGGCACTCGCTCAATTTTTTATCTGCCCTCTCTTTCTTTCCCTATCTCTCCTTTGCATTCCCGCGTATTCTTCGGCGACGAAATTACACGCGCGCATGGGGCTTCTGAAAATTTCCGTGTACACGCATATATACGAGTCTGTGTGTGTGTGTACGTGAATGCACGAGAGAGGCGAGAGAGCGAGTAGCCAGTGCGCGCGGCGCGCATTGCTCGGCGTTTTTTCAAACGCGAAGCTATTCGAGCTATTGCGTTTGTCGCGTCATCCTGAGTGATTTATAATTGGCCGAGATTTCATTTTAATGGTTTTTACCTTTTTACACCTCGTTGACATCGACTAAATTATCGTTAATAGTTCTCGAATTCCTTTTCCTCCCCGTAGACCAGCAGCTCGGTAGAGAGAGAACTAAATTAACTTAGTTAAAAATTAAATGCCGCTTTATGTTTGATTTATGAGATCTAGTATCTACTTATTAAAGAGAGAAAACTGAGCTTCATTCCGATAACCATTGCGTCCGCGCGCAGCTAAATAGGATTCCTGTCAACGCCGCGTGTATAATTGAGAGAAAAAAATTTATATCAGTGTATAACCATTGCATTACCGCGTAATTTACAAAACATTCCACTAATCGCTTTCCATAACCCACCAATTAAAAACAAAATTATACATTTATATTATACGAAAAGGCCAAAACCTACCTGCCACGAAAAAAAAAGAATTACAAACATTTACACGATCATCGTCCCGAAATTTCCCCGAGTCACGGTTGTGAATAAAGACCCACCGTGTGTACAATACCGGCGAGTAAAGGGGACTAATTGCCGCGGAGGCAACGCACTCACACGAGTGCCTGGGATTCCGGCGGCGGCGATGATTTAGGCACTCACGAGGCACGCGCCCCTGATTGCGATTTACACGCGCGAGGCTCCCGGGGAATATGCGAAAAATCCACGTTGGGATAATGTGTCTTTCGAGGTGTATAGCGACTGTTGCTTTAACGCGGTTTGCCANNNNATAGCTAAATTTATGCTAATAACAAGTGTGTTTTAATGGCGTAATGTTAGTTTGTTAACGAAAATTCTAACTTTTTCAAAGCAACCTATGAACTAATCCTTTATACTCGGGGCTAGAACAAACGGCCACTCGAGCGTCGTGTCAGAAGTATCATTCACCGCAGACTCGCCTGCGCGCAACAAAAGAAAAGAAAAAACCGCGCATGTAACACACACACGCGTACATGTCATTTTTCAAACAGCGCGTATCACTCCTCAAGAGCGCTGACCGCCTTTCAGACGAAAAATTTGGCCATTGAAAAGAGCGAGAAACACACACACACACACAC
>JAPYZO010002038.1:0-27715 GCA_030522905.1 Torymus flavipes
GGAATTCGTTTTAACCGATTTTATAGTAATTATTCTCCATTAGTTTGTTGATATCTGCTTTCTTGTCTCCACTTGCTTTGATAAAAGTTTATTAATTGAATTGAAAGAAATAACGGTTTTTATTATTTTACGATTATCAGAATTCGTAGCAACGCTTTTAGTTTCGTTGATTATTGTAAAATTTGGACTAGAAATTAACTAGCACATGAAAATCTCTCAAGAAACTGTCCAATATTTGAGTTGAATAATTTTTTGCTGAGAGTACTGCTACCAAATCAACAATACAGTTGGTTTTTTATCACTTGCATGTATATCAATGTCACTACAATATATGCATGTTACTTATATACCTATATAAGTATACTTTTATGTATATAAGAACTTTGCTCTACAAGCTGACTATAAAAAAGGCACATTTTGCATTGTTTCAAATTGTTTTTAATATCAGATAAAAAGTAAAAATATTGAGAAATAAAGTGAGGTTGGCGGACCTAAAATATACAACAATGAAGAATCGTTATCAAATGATTTTATATTTCCGACAATAATTAGTCTAGACATATGAGGTCCAGGAATTAAATCAAGATTTCATTTCTCATTTTCACAATCGACTCAATATACTGCGGTCTACAATGAACGACATTTTTCTTCTATTTCTCCGAGCAATTTGAGACACTCTCCCATCATCAGCTCCCCACGTCCCAGTCTCGTATAATATATTTTCCAAGCGCTCCCAACTCTCGCTCCGCGACACTCACCGAACTCGCACGTTCGGTTCGTTAAGCTCGTTGCGCCCGCGCGCGTCTGGGACTACTCGGCGCGCTTCCCTCGCGCGAAAAAGACAGCAGCAGCAGCGGCAGCCTTCTGGGCCCCCATTGTTAGGGCTGTCCCTCTCCGCCACCTCTGCAGGCCCTATATATAACGATATATAAGCGAGCCCGCTCGCGCGGAATCTAATCTGATGGAGCGCGGCTCGGACCACCACCTAATGGCCAAGCCGTGTCGTGACACGCACCTTGGACTCTGGCTTTGCGCTTTTTCTTTCTCTCGCGCACGGGGGACGAGATCGTGTGCGTCCAGAGAAAAAGAGAGAGAGAGAGAGAGAGAGCCCTCCTGTCGACCCGAATGTTCGATTCTTTGGCTACAATGACGCAGATCACGCCGATCCGTGATCACGGCTCGTAAGAGGTGCAGCGGTTTTACGGTGTTGATTCGTCCGTATCAGTTAGTGTTACCTAGGAATGTTTGTCGAACTGATTTAGTGATGGAATTGGTGAAAGAAATTTTCAAATATTTTTATGGAATTTATTATATTGTAATGTGAAACGTGAAAAAGTGATGAATTGATTATATTGGTGGTAGAGTGAGAATTACAAAATTTTATTTTATGAAACCGCTGTATCAATAAGTATTTAACTTATCTTTGTAGTGTACAATTCCATGGATACTTGTAAAGCGATTTATGTTTATTATTGATTATTTTATTACTATGAGCATTGTTTATTACGCGATATATTATCTTCATCAAGATTCATCGGATCGATAAGTACGTCTGCATATATACGTAATAAACATGTCTTGCTGTTTCAGCGTTTGCAATACAGCTCGGTAGAAGGAGAACTGGAAAGTGCCAATGTTAATAAGAACAATTTCAAGTGCTTTCCAACAATGTCATTGATGGAATAATCTACAAGATTTAGTTGTTTATTCTGTCTGCTGCTACATCATTGTATTTTCATTCTACATTATCATCAATGTCGGTCTAAAAGAAAAACATTTCTTTTCTACAGTAATACTATACAAGGCTTTTTTTTAAATTATGGAGTGAAACTATAGTAACCAAAAATATATATCAAACGATATAGTTTAAATTACCAATTTCATGGAATCGATATCATTACTTACCGCAGCATTAATTAAGAAAATCCTTTTATCAATGCCCTGCGATATGAAGCTCTGGAAAACTTACTTTAAAAGCACATTCCTCGCAGATTTTCACTTTTAAATTTAATTAATACTCTATACGAAGCACCGAGCTATATCGTCTAATCGCACTTTCCAAAAGCCCAAAAAAATCGCGCACTCAGCCTCTCTCTCTCTCGTGCCATGCATCATTTGTCCCCTTAGCTCGGAGAGCGCGAGAATCTCCACACGTACGCATACTCACACTCGCGGCGCGAATAAATTAAATTGGAAAGCGCGCGCGGCAGCTTTTTTACTGGCGCGCGTCTCGCACGCAATGCGTCTTGGCGACACCACACACACGTATATACACACGGACGTGCCTTGATGCATGCGCATGGCGTCCTGATGCAGGCGGCTGTCAGCACTCGCGCGCGCGCGAAAAAGAAACCTGGTAGCTCCTTACCGTGTATGTATATATACGTATATATATAGGCGCGAGAATCGAATCCTGTAATTGGAGACGGCGAACACGAGGCGCGCCGAGTGCGCGAGCGCAAACGCCGTAAGTAACGACGGATCGCGCGACGGTGCTGACAGTTACTTTATAAAGAATTAGGACTCGTATAAGTAACGAGGTATGACTTAATAGGAACGTCGCCCCGGTGTGCTTTTGCCCATTGATGGAATTCCCGCGCATGCGCGAAGTAATGAGAGGAGGAGAAAGGATAATTTATCGGGTAGAGATCTGTCGAAAGCTGACGGATTCCAGGACGAAAAAAAATTAATGCCGTCTTGCGCGTCGTTTGTCGTTTGTTTGCGAAACTTTTCATTTTAATAACCATTTCATTTGCTTAACGTGGAAAAAAGATCGGACTTGCATTTCGACTATAAATTTGAGGATGAAATTTTTTTATGAATAATATAGATGTAGAAAGAATTAAAGTTCTGTTAATCATTCGAGAGAGACTTGTATACTGATCAGTCTAACGTTACTCTATAATGAGCGTAAAATACTGTGAGACTCATTCCCATGCCGATAATACCGAAAAAATTATATTATTTATTTTCGATCGAGCATTTATGGTCAGGTGTAGAGTTACTGAAATAGTTTCGGTTAAATATATCTCCTTAAGCGGTCGCACACAAACATGAATAATAAAATTAATCCTAATGTATACAATTATTTAAACCAAACGGTTACAGTGTAACCTAATGATTGCATTTCGAGCTCAATTTACATATCGGTGCAGTCTGCGTCTCTTTCATCGGGCGAAAGGACGCGAGGCACATGCGTTAACTAGAATCGGGAAATCATATAATAAAGACCACGCCGCGGAGAAAGTCTGTGCCGTTACGTTGACAGGTATATATGCGTATTGCGTTCCTCGCGTGGTTTTTTTTCTTTTTTTTTTGCAAAAACATGAGTCACACGAAATTTCAACACTATACCGCGCGAGAAGAAAAAAGGCGATTCAGATCGCGATATATTCGCGCGCGCGAGTCGCACGGCTTCAAAGTGTAAGACTTGAATTATTGCTCTCATGTGTAACAACAAACAGTAGGCTAACGTACGTACGTACATATTACGGAGTGTAAATAAACAGTCTAAGCTATATAAGTGCAAACTAAAAAGCCGTGTATCGGTTATACGCATGGAAATTCTTCTGTTCCAGCGGATAATGTTGTATTTAACGTCTGAATTACGCTTACAAATAATTAATACGTCCGTGCGCTTACAAAATCCTTGTATAGTAATTGCCACGCCAATTTAATGTTTTTCATAGGAATCTCACCCGCTGTGTAGGTAAACGTAACAAGATAATAATTTTATTTTAATTTCTAATTAAAAGAAACATATATCCGCGGCCAATCGTAAAAAAAATCGACGTTTTCAATAACATTAAAGTTTTCACCGACATGTACCAAAACTATCCTATTTCATGTACAGATCAACTATACCTAAAAATAATAATAAATAATGAATGGTAAAAGCCAGTTTTTTATCCTATAGAGCCTCTAAAGTATTTCAAAATACTTCGTTCCATTCCCACTAAGCTCCTGTAAACCCCCCATCTACAGCAGTTCTAAAGTACAAGCGCAAAGATCGCAAAAGAAGAAGAAGCAAAAGAAGAGGAAGAATAAAGGCAAGTGTTCGCAGGACAAAGAGTATATAGAACTCACCCCGCAGGAGGCGAATCTCGCGCACACGCGAAGCCCTATGTGTGCACACGCGGTGGCCACTTGTCAGCGCGCTATCTTTTCGCCTTCCGCTGCACTTGCGCTCGCTTGCGCGCACATTCGTTTCTTTTTTTCCCCGCCGAGGTTCCGTTCCAGCTGCGGGTGATGTATATCGACGGGGCTCTGCCCGCGCGACCGTTTGGCGACAATCATCGGCTGTGCAGAGGAGCCAATTACACACGGCGCGAGAGCGAGGTGGATATATATACGCAGAGAGAGATCGGGAAAGGAGGCGCTCATTGAGATTTATTTGCCCGCGCAGGTTCCTCGCGCTGCTTCCTCGTCTCGTGTGTCTCGACGTCGTCGTAGTTGACTCTTTGCGAACGGTTTCCCTCCGACTTTTGTCTCTCGTTTTCCGCGAGCGTGATCGCGCTTTCTGCGCTGTGTATACGAGCAGGGAGAGAGAGAGAGAGAGAGAGAGAGAGAGAGGACATCGGCTGTGGGCTTGTTTCCCCCTTTTCTCGGCCCAATCGTACTTACTCGGCTTCGTACTTACAGCGATACGCGGCTGACTTTAGTCTGATGAACGCGCCCGTGAGGAGTCGGGGGAACGAGGAAGATCGAAACGTCCTTATCGGCGAGTTTTTGTTGCCGTTTTTCTGATGCTGTGGTTAGACATTTTGGTAGGGATTGTCTCAAACAGTATTTATTTTTTATTGTAACAGACCTTTTTACTTGTTCAATGCTGTGTGGTGAGAAAAGGCTTTTTATACATATAGTATTTATTTAGCTATGTTATGAACATTTAATAAAAATAGAAATTAAATTATTAGACATAAATATTATAGGAAATTTACTATGAAATCTTACAAAATTTAAATCTTGAACTTTAAAAAAAAAGATCCTGCATTCCTTCAAATGCCGGCTAATGCTGATACTTTTTAAGCTTTACGTTTAAAAAAGTAGTAGAAATAGAAAAGGCGATTAACAGACAGCACACGACGATGTTTTTTAGTTTATATATATCTAACTGAAAGTTACGTATGTAACTGAAATTTAATAACAATGTAACTAGAATACATTTAATGTAAAAGTACATTAAGTTTCATACATAAAAATGTCCTTAAATTTAAGACACTTTCAAGTTACAAATTTACTGAATTTTAAGAATAATGTAACCGAATGAAATTAAATATACAAATATACTAGGTTTAATACAAAAACAATAAAATTTCGGCACGAGTATAAATAAATGTTAAATTAGACATTTGATTTTTCCCGCCATATATATGTGCCTCTGGCCAGAGTCTAGTTCACGCGCCGCCGCCGGGCGGCGCACCCTCTCTCTCTGTGGCCTCACGTATACCTAAGTAAGCCGGCCCGAGGGGGTATAGGAGGAGATTATAAATCTAATAAATAATCCTCCCCATTCTCTCTATTTCTTCAACAATAGAGGGTTGCATCCCTCTTTTTACGATTATTTCGATAAATTATTACGATTAGAAAATATTAATTTAATTTCAAGTCAAGACTAGATTCTTTACATTATTGACACCACAATCTTGATATTGCATCGAAAACTGTATATAAATATTGTATCAATTATTGTCTTGAATATTGAGGTAAAACAATACAAGATCAAGATTAATCTTGCTATATCGTACATCTATAAAGTTTGTGTATAGAATTATATTGGACTCGCAAAATACGTACATCTATAAAGTTTGTGTATAGAATTATATTGGACTCGCAAAATACAAACGCGCTGCGCGCGTAATATTTTGTTTTTAAGGTTATGAATATAATTTTCAATATGATTTCATTTTGATTAGTATAAATCATGTCATAATTAAATAATTTTTCCAATCATAAAAAGATTAATTTTTAATGCAATTTTGATTTTAGTATTTGGTTTTAAATAATTCAAAATGAATAATTCGATTAACAAAAATTGAAATGTAGCGGAAGTAGAAAATTTTCGCGCCTATTCCTTACAGACCAACCAAATCGAATCTATAAAGGCTTCACAATATCTGGCCATCACTTTTTTAAGAGACGACCTGTTTACAATACATAAAAAATAGTGCTTTTCAATGAAAAGCTAAAACATCCTATAAACGTGCTTTTCGAAAGACCGTCGATACAGTTTTCATGCAAAATAAAACACTATAAAACTCGACAAACAACTCATCAGAAATCACAGTGAACGAACTAGCTCAAACGGCTTCTTTTCGGGTCAATCAGCAAAAATACTTTTGCAATCTTTCCTTCTCCCTCTCTCTCTTCACTACACCCACCCCATACCCGCGCGTTTGCAAAAGCAGCTCTCGGCAAACCCACCCCTTTGCGCGACCGCTCCGCGAAAACATTCCGGAGAGCAGCGAGCCGGCCGCCGCAGAGCTAGAGAAACGCGCTCGTATATATACCTATATACACGCACATAGACGCGAGCAGCCGCAGAGAAGAGAGTTTCGCGCGCGGCACAGATGCTATCAGCCGTGGCTGCTGTCTCTGCAGTGATCCTCGCTCGCGCTACTTCGGCCTCTCTCTCTCGCTCGCTCGTTCCCTGTGTCTGTGCAGCAGCAGCGTGCCGTCTAGCTTGGAGGTATTTGATATTGACTTCTCAGAGCCAGTGGCAGCACAGCACGCGCGCACGCTCGCGGCTTTGAACTCTCTCGCGTCAGAGGAAGCGCGCAGCAGAGGAAAAAGAGAGACAGAGGGAGAGATAGAGAGAGGGACCGCGCGCGGCGTGTGTTTGGGAGACGAAAGGGAGACGAAAAGAGAGAGAGAGAGAGAGAGAGAGGGAGGGAGAAGAAGGCCGCCGCTAACTCACCCTCCAGGGGAGAGAGAACGAGGCAGTGCGTTTAATTAAAAAGCTTCGTACGTGGCGCACGGGCTAGCCAGCTCTCTTACAGATGCCGCGACGCGTATATGTAGACGCGCGCGTGTTGCTGTCTCTATAGCTGCGCGGGAAAAATGGAGTGGGAGATGAGCAGGAGTCGATAAACTTGCCGGATTCTAATTTTTTAATTTTGCGGCCTCTTTCGTGCAACTTCATAAGCGTCCGGTGAGCGCGCGCGTGCATCCTATATATTGTTTTCCGCTGCGAGGAGCTTGCGCAGGGCTCCTTTTTTGTTGCCTCTTTAGTTGGCTGCTTGTCCGCGCCACGCTTGCTACTTATTATGGTGTGTACACGGAGAGTAGTAGGGGTTACCTCGTCGCTTTCGGAAGGGTTTCCAATTATTCCACGGGTTATTGTGCGCGCTGGATGAGTATTAAAGCCAAGTTGCATTTGTTTTATAACGAGGCTCGTAGTGGCACGCCGATGAATAATTGGCACGCACGAATACGCTGCGAGCTTTTATATATACTTTTATTTTAAGATTATTGATTCTACGGTGCTAATTGGATGAAATTCTTGGATGGCGAAATAAGTTCGTAGAATATTCGTGTATATTCGAAGGAAAATTGATTCCATTGTGTTAATAATTATTCTAATAAATGTACTCTATTATGTTCATGAATTCAAATTCCAAATAATGTGTTATATACAATTACAAAGATATTAATGAATTATTCGATTCTTGGTATCATCCGACAACCGTACTAATGAACACCGAATGTTTATTATTATCCGAAGTATGCAATCATGGAAAATACACAGTCATGATGCCTCATCAATAATTAAAAAATTCGGACCGTATTTCACAATACACGTTACGTAACATGTATACCGAGCACAAATCAACATTAACATATCGCCGCAGAGGAAAACTGGATTATCCCGCTGCAAATCATGTAAATGCACATTGTCCGGATTTTCCGCTAATGTGACGAAAGCCGCGTATATAAACCCGCGCTCATCGCACCGCAAAAAGGGAGAGAGACATGGAAAACCATATTCGCGTACGTTTTCGCGAGAGCATCGCATTCCGCATTTATATACTTGCCCGTGTGTATGTGTGCGTGTCTACATCATTTGCACGAAAAACATCACGGCACATCGCTCGCGCGTTTGCCGTTTTTCCAACGATGGCTACAATTATCCACGAGAGACTTCATTACCCATTCGCCGGGAGCCACAGCGCGCGCGCGTTCTATTCTTTATTTATGGACAAGCTCATTATTTCTGTGCAGGTAAGCATATGAAAAATTCTCCCTTCCTCGCTCGCGCCGCTCTCTCTCGCTCGTTCACTGTACCTACCTTTCTCTCTTGCTCGCTCTTTTTTCGCTCTTTCTCTCGGGCCTGGACTTCGCGTCCTTTCTTTTGCTTCTGCGCAGGCCGGGCTCTTTCTGTTTTGCATTATTTTTCTCGGTTCGGTAACAACGCGGGACATCACATTTTTGAAGTAATTATTAACTGCGGATAAATGAAAAATTGTCCAATATGCTTGTACTCAAATAACTCGGACATGGTAGAAAGCTTTGTTTTTAATTTTAAAAAACCATATTATAACAGAATAGTATTTCAAACTCTTTTAATTAAAAAGCATTTTTATTTAATATAAATTTTAATTATCAAGTTTTATCCAAGGTTGTATTTTTTATAATCATTTTAATTAATCTCATTAAAAAATAAAAATTTTTGATAACTTTGATTAATTATTTTTAACTAAGATTCAATTAAATTTTTATCAATTTTGATAAAAATACATAAATACAGTAAACAAAAATCGTTCGTAGGAACCGTATATATATTTTTATAAAAATTTTAGCACGGTATATTACAATCCCCCTCATGTAAAAAGACACGTAAGACACGGCTCCCCCGCACACATATGTAAACTGCCGTATGCGGGTGACACAAAGGGTGCACTCAAGCGCGGCACACACGGGCTCCCGAAATTCCCGACGTCGGCGGCGACCCTCTCACACAACACAGAGAAATCATCGCGTTGTTGGCATTCGCGACACACGCGCAGATCTATGAGAATGATACGCGCGCGAAGATGTCTCCTTTGGCGCTTGGCGCGCCTGTACCCTGACTTTGCCCTTCCCGGAATTCAAATCTAGGGTCAGCCGAGTGTGCGCGATGGATCATCCGGCGGATGTCGTCGCGGGTCCGGTAGCCGCGAATGGGCCGCGCGCACACATATATAGTCGCTCCTCTCTTTCTCTCTTTTAACTGCGGTTTTAGTTTACGCTTGTTTTCGCCGGTAAAGGGGCACTTTCGTCGCACGGTAGCCGAGATTCGTGCTTGGATTTCGGACATTTGATATGATTTATTTGAAGGAAAAAGTTTCTTATTCTTAATGTAATTTTATAATGTTTTTGAAATCTATTTTCAAGCTTTGGCTTTTTCCACATGATAACACTGACATTATTTAATTTTGTGTAATTATTTCGCAAAAACTTTGAATTTTCTACGCATTTTAAAATAAAATATCCTTTGGTGTACCTTGTGAAAGAGTCCAGATTTTAAAATATTCAGCATTTTTAAAATAATTCTCGAAAATATAAATGCTTTTGTTGAATTTTATATTGTACACGTAACTTTTAAGAATTATATTATTTACAAAATTAAAATAATCTTTTATTTGACATCGCGATTGCAAATATAATTTCATATATTTTACAAGGGAAGGCGTTAGATCTCTATAGTAAATTATAAATCTAAAAAATGCTAATAATTTTTGGAAAATAAAGAAGAGCAATTTAGAGTCTCGTAAACGAATCAGTAAATGGTAAGAGTAATCCGCAACAACATTGTAATGGCGTTGTTTACAACTGAAAGATAGTATGTCTAAAGGCAAGAAGAAAAAAGGGTATAATGTAGGCCAAGCCGCGAACGAGCTTAGCCTCGGGAGCTAGGCCCCTCTGTGCAACGCGACTCAAAGAACCGCGAGGGATACATTTTTAATTACTTCAAATATCACTCGGCAGATGCCCGGGCAAGGGAGGAAGAGAGAAAGATCTCCTTAATTAAATGTCATATTGTGCCTGCCGGCGCTATTCGTCTTCCCCGCCCTGCGCGTTTGTGCGCTAATTTCAAGCCTGAAAGATGGGAGAGGCCTGCTGTTTACCTTTCTGATTTGCTCTGTCTGTTATTTTATGCAAGATGTATACTTTAGGTGTCGCGGTCGAGCTTTCCTTCCAAAAAGACTGGTACGCGGTTTGAAGACTTATAAAAGTGAAAATGGTAAACATGCATTCATTAACTGTGAATGAGAAATAAATGAACCAAAAATATTAAAGGCATATCTAAAGCCCCTCGTAAATATCGTAGCGAGCGACTCCACTAACGACGACCACGCGTGTATTATTGAGTACAAAAGCTCCTATACCACTAAATAAGTCCATAACTCGTGAAAATAATTGAATGGAGAATAAAATCTCAATCCAAGCACCCAGATCCGCGAATCCCGCAGCTCCACAATAACACCCGTACACGGGGAGAGACAAACCTTAATAGAGATTTCACGCGCGAGGCTACTCTCACAAACAATCGCGAAAATACGCGCGGTCCGAAACTCGCGGCGGTACACTTACGGCGCACCGCACAACGGACGCGACGCTTTTCGCCTCGATCCTCTCGCACACTATACACCGATTTATATATAAAGGCGTCCCGACCGCGCCATTGTCCTGTAGCGCGTCGCCGACAAAGGTAAATCAATGCCCCGGCGTGCAGCGCTCGCGCAAACGCGCTCTGCTCTCAGGGTGGATAGCCTATTAGAGCGTAGGCATGAATTTATCTCTCTATAACGGATAATACAATCGTAAAGTTGGAGCCCAGCAGCAGTAGTAGTAGTACGAGAGCAAGCGCGCGAGAGCTGGGTCCATTGATAGCAGGGCCGGCGTGCGGTATCGTTAACTGGCGTTCCACAATCCCGGAAGCTCTCGCACATGCAGGGGAAAGAGAGGGAGGCTGCGAGCGCGCGCTACAGGATTATCGACGATCTCGCTTTATCCGGGCGGGCTAACGTCGTCGTCGCAGGGAGGGAGAGAGAAAGCAGCACTATATGTGTGTGCACGACTTGTTCGTGTAAGAGGGTGGAGAGGGAGATGGGAGATTCCGATCGAGTTATATCGTGGATTTTTCAGGCTGTGGGTTGACATAAAAAGCTATTTGTTAAATATTGGATGATTTTTGATAAATTATGTAAGGTCATCGTAAATGGAATCGATAGATTATAAGTTAATTAAAATTTGAAGTATTTTAATGTCGAAAGATTTGCAAAGATGATAAGATGTCGTCAAGTATATTTCTTAAACATATATATTTACGAGACGGTCAGTGATTACTTTTAGCAGATTTATTGATCTGTTGGCGAAAAGAATGAAAAATATTAAGAGGTACCAACAAATTAAAAAGATGAAGAAAGCATGATATTGAAAATCATTATAATTTCAGTATGATCCCTATGATTTTTATTTTATGATTCTTTTAATAATTACAAAGTCTATTGGTAGCGGAACTTATAGAGCTTTTTAGCTAATAAATATAACAATAAACCAGTAACGAACAATATATATTTTGGGCAATCATTTCAACCTTACACAACCCCGTAATCATCAACTCAATCGTGCAAACATTATACATATATCTCCAAACAGCTGATTAGTATCGCGAATGTTTTGATGGACATCGCTACAAAGACGATCACCGCATTCAACGAAACTTTCCCACTCGCATTTAATCCCCCGCGCGCGCGCATGCTAATTAATATCTTTTTCACAATTTTCCATCCACAGCATTCCATACAAACGCCATGGGACGCAGCCCGGTATATATACGCGCAGAGTATGCAGCGCCTATAAGACATAAAACGCGCGTATATAGGTGCGGTTCGGCGCGTATATAGCCGCGAGCGGGCTTTCCATCTGCCCGTCACTATATGGGCGCACGAGAAATCTGTCGCAACGCAGCGCATGCGAGAATAACGCGTAATGGGATGCATGAGCGCGCGAAATATTAGAATACGCGGTCCACGCCCACGCGCTCGCGCGTAATCACACGCGCAGATACGATGCTGCTCTGCGAATTTGAATATAACAACGCGCGCGCGCACTCATACGCCACCGAGCATAAAGTGTGCGCGGATACATATCTTAAGGGGCGAGAGAGAGGCTCGGTTTTATTCTCGCGCTCGCTAAAATCCGTGCGAGCGGATGGGGGGACTCCCTCGAGCGCGCGACAAGCCCGAAGGAGATCCCGAAATTTATCACGCCCATTTCGCATTAACGTCCGGACCATTTTATCGGACCGTGTAAAGATTCTATTATACAAGACATCGTCCTTTTTTAAATATTTAACGCGCGAGCTGGCGGTCTCGCAACCCTGCCGTGTGCTGTTGCGCAAAGCGTGACCGAAGTTGTATGGGAGAATAATCGGGCGAGAGGAAAAATTGGTGTAAATGGACGACGCGGCCGGCCAGTGTTGTTACTTGAAAACAGAATCGTGTGAATCGCGAGTGAAATATGATAATAAAGATTATGCGGCCGATAATTGTGCGCTTATAGCTGAGAATGTATTGTGTTAGAAAATTGGAATTAAAAAATGAGAAATTGAGCTATCGTGAAGAAGTTGCTAAATACATCAGTCAGGTTTTAAGACTAATCTAAAAATCCTTGAAAAAAGGTTTTGTGTAGAAATGCAATTGTCAATACAATACTTCAGAACAAAATAAAGCAGGATAGAAACACTAAATCCAATATAGCTTGAAATACAACTTGAATTAGTTTTAACAGTCAGTCTAAATTTAATAGTTGAAACTTATCACAGGGATGAGGCATAGATTAGGTGTATAATACAAGAACGTTAATCTAATACGAGTAGAATTATTTGTTGTTTCCTTCGCGTATGAGAATGATGATGGAGTTAATTAAATAAATAACTCGCTTAAAAAATATGCGACAACGCGCCGCATATATTGCTCGAAGGCCTCGCAACATTCGCTCTTCTAAATTTTTATCGTTATGGTGTCGCATCAGAGCTAAGATGAACAGTCGAGCTGAGCCCGTAGCACTAGAGAAGCTTTCCGATGATAAAACAAAATGCTTCGAGAAAACATCAAAGAGATTTCGATCCGTGATTCTCATTTACATACATATAAGTATGCCCATCAGGTACGCATGTAAATTTTCAACGAATACATATTATCAGATTTTGTCGCGCTATTCAATATTATTTTAATCGTTGGATAATTTAAGATACATACATGAGATTCTCCTACACGATATATGTAACAAAGTTCAATAATTATTGCTCATATAATATATAATCTGGTCTGTTCTAAATAAGAGACAAGTGATAAACACAATATAAATTATAATAATATTTAAATAATGATAAATCCGTCTGCTATACAAAACCAGATTTTGATACGATTGATAAAGAATAAGATTATAATATCTAATTGAAGATTGTGATAACTCTGCACTTAATATCAGCCAAATCAATATAATGCATCGTATAAATATAGAATTCGTTCTTTAATATTGTCAGTTGTAATTCTAGATAGCAAAGCCACAAGATGGGACGGTTACTCATCGCGTCCTTTGCTCTCGTGTGTTTATTGGGATGCACGATCGCCTTGCCAAATAAAGCAGGTGAACCATTGTTTCTGACATCCTACATCGAAAATGGACAACGCGAAATTGCAAAGGAAAAGGCCGCAGTTGAACACAAGGAGATGAGAGGCATTAAAAGCTATGCTGGATATCTTACAATCAACAAAGAGTACAATTCGAACTCATTCTTCTGGTACTTTCCATCTAAGGTTCGATATTATTTTTTTATCAATTAATGATTTGAGTATTATTTACAAAAAACCGGTATGCACTATTGGGATATGGTATCTAATTTTATTATAAAATTTACATGTTAATTGAAATTATAGCAACCTATTACATTCTTATTTTGTTTAAAAAGTAGAGACTGAAAAATGTATATCAATGATCACACTAATCTTTTTACTACGTTATTTAACAACCGTAACTATTTACAGACAAATCCAAGCACTGATCCTTTGCTGATATGGATGACTGGTGGCCCAGGAACAACATCCCTTTTTGCTCTATTTGGTGAAAATGGTCCATTCATTGTAAACAAAATTGGAGAAATTGAATTGCGGGAGTACTCTTGGCATCGTAATCACAATATCATCTTTATTGATAATCCCATCGGTGCTGGTTTTAGTTTTACCGACAATGAAAATGGTTATGCTAGAAATCAAACACAAATTGGACAAGATGTTCTCACTGCTCTTCTGCAATTTTTCGAAATTTTCCCCGAGATGCGCAAGAACGACTTTTATGTCACTGGAGAGTCATATGCTGGAAAATATGTACCAGCTGTATCACATGCTATAATGATGCACAACAAACAAGGAAAGATTAAAATCAATTTGAAGGGACTCGCTTACGGAAATGGCATTACGGATCCAATCAACCAAATGGACCGTAGCAGCTTCTTATATCAAACTGGTCTCGTTGATTGGCACGGGCAAAAATATATTGCAGACATTGAAGCGGAAATTCGATTTTTAATTAGAAACGAAGAGTATATAAAGGCGATTGAGCTGTTTGACACTCTCTTTCCAAAACCTCACATGCAAACTCCATCTGTGTTCACTAATCTGACTGGCTACACATATCATTACAATCATCTGCAACACGAAAAGCCCGAAGTTTTAAATTATTATGTTAGCTTTGTACAAAGAAATGACATTCGCCGCGCGCTACATGTTGGCGACATGCCATTCCATGAACAGGATCCTAAAGTACGTCTACACCTCAAGGGAGACTTGATCCAGTCAGTAGCTCACTTCGTCGTCGACTTGCTTGAAGACTACAAAGTTCTGATCTACAGTGGTAATTTGGACATTGCTGTCCCATATACGACAACCCAAAACTTCTTAAGGCAATTGAAGTGGCCTGGTACTCAAGAATATCAAACAGCAGTAAGGAAGGAATGGTGGGTCGGTAAAGAATTAGCAGGATATTACAAGACTACTAGGAATTTAATGGAAGTTACAGTGAGAAATGCTGGACATCTTGTACCAACAGATCAACCTCTCTGGTCCTGGGAACTGATCTCACGTTTCACTCGTAACCAGGAAATTTAATTGTAATTTAGATAAATTATTTATTACAATTACGTACTATATTATATTTGTTACAATTATTTTACAAATTTTTGTATGAACTTCATTAAAAAAATAATGTTAAGAAATTACTTTCCTAGATGTAGTTAAGTCTTATATTTTTATTTTAATAGTTTTTATTATAAAGAAGTTGAATTCTTAATAAATTATAAGGAATCAATTTATCAATTAGCTATCGCGTCATTTTGTTTCAAAAACCAATAAGTTTAGCGTTTTGTTCCAAAAAGCAGCTATTTGAGCTTTTTGAGTAATGTACTATTATTTTATTAAGTTTCAATGATATTATTGTCTATTAACATTACGTTTGTAATTTTTTACTGATGACAATAATGGAGTTTTTACAAGGAATGCAATCTGTTTTAAAACAAATGAACGAAATATTTACCCGCGAAAATATCGAATATTTTCTATCAAAACGGATAAAACATGCCACCTTGATAACAAAATTTGTCAAGTAATTATTATCTAATTAAATAATATTCTGTGCCTTTTATAAGAATTTTTATGTCAAATTCGAATTTTTATCTTAATATACTACTAGCGAGATTGCCTCGCTCATTCACTATTTAAAAGCTGCTGGGTCATTTTACAGTCAGTCAATAATTTACACATTTTATTATGAAAACAGTTAAATGACATAACGCACATACTTCCGCTTTGTCGTGTTTAAATGATAGCGCCATCGGTTGGCAACAATTTTTTCACTAGAGTACCGCGTGTGCTCGCACGATCGCACGCGAACGCGCGCAGTCGGATGAATGTGGACACAGCCATAGACACGGTGTAGGAGAGTATCGGATGCAGCATAGATTGCTCGCTCGCGCCGCAGTGAAGAAGACGGCTGATAGGAGAGGCGTGGCGGTACGAAGCGGCTACTGCTGACAAGGACGCCAAACGACAGTTTATCCAGAGCGCAACGACAGAAAGAAAGCGAAGAGCGGGCTGCAGCAGCAACTCCTTGCGGAAAAGTTTGTATCTTCTCTTCTGTTTATCCTTGCTTTGCCAGCAAAGTATGTGTGTACGTACGCGTCGAGAGTCGCGAAACAAAATCGCGGAAGCTGCAGCTCCAGCTGTAGTTGTAGAGTTTTTGCTTCTGGCTCATGCTAGCCGGCCATTAAGTAACTGGTACAGTGATGCGTGCATCCGGCGTCCGGTAATAGACTTGTTGTATAGTTTGTCTAATTTAAGTTTCTTAATAATTCTAAAGATTTTGTGTGTGAACATACATTTGTTGTTATTGGCTAACCCGTACCTCTGCTTTGATCCTCAGCAAATCAATACAATGATAAGACAAATTAATTTATTGCAATAGACAATACAATACCTTCGAACAAAGTAAGGGTAAGATAAAAACGCCAAATACAGCACAGTTACTAATGTCGATTACAACGATTTTTCCTAACCTAGCGTTTGTAATACTAAATTTATTTAAGGTAGTTCACCAGAAAATCAATTTTCTTTAAATTTTCGTAAAAATCGGTGTACATACTCATTTTTATATGTTTTATCGATTTTTAAAACCCCCAGTATAGGGAGCGATACTAATTATCGAGATAATTAATGCCAAAGTTTGCAACTTTAACATGGGAAGCATAGGTTAAGTATGTATTTAAGACTCATTTTAATTAATTGCAAAGTCAATTTTCTTGAAAATTTACTTAAAAAGTAGTATATTATACTAAACTCAAAAAGGAATAATGTAGAATATTTTGTAATATGGCAAGCGATACTATTTTTCAGGAAATGGCTATTTGAAGGAAAATTCCCATGTTATTTGTATATCTATATATATCGGCATCATACAAGTCGTATTGTTTGAAACATCGTATAGGCACCTTATTTTTTATTTCTTTTTTTTATTATTTTTACAATAGTATGCAGAGATGAATGAAAAGTTTCCACCTCAAATAATATGCTTATAGCACAATTTTTGCGATATTGTGATTTTTATGACGTCATTGGCCGATGCTCTGACCACTGACGCAAGGCTTGGTTGAAGGCCTCGAAACATTAGCTCTTCTTATCTAACTAATTCTTATCGTTATGCCACCCCGTCAGGGCTTCGATGAACAGTCGACCTGACCCGCGACACTAGAAAAAGCTTTCAAAAAATAAAACAATGTTTCGAGAAAACACCAAAAATGTTTGGATCCGTCATTCTTGTGTACATACATATAAGAATGCCCCTCAGGTTCGCATGACAATTTTCAACGCATACGTAATATTAGACTTTGCCGCGCTCTTTAATATTTTATGTAATTTGTGTGTGTTATTTTTATTGTGGGGTAATTTTACAGAGTACCCGAGATACTTCTATACGATATATGTAACAAAATTAAATAAATAATGTTCGAATGATATACAATCTGTAAATTATATATTATACGAACAGACCATGGTCTGATCAAAATAAGAGATAAATGATAAACACAATAAAAATGATAAAGAATAAGATTATAATATCTAATTAAAGATTGTGATGAGTTTTATGTTATTTAATCTCTACATTTAATATCAGCCAAATGACTACACGCTTCGTATGAATTCGTTTTTTAAAATTATTAGTTTTTTTTTCTAGATAATAGCAAAGCCACAAGATGGGACGCTTACTCGTCGCGTTATTTGCTCTCGTGCGTTTATTGGGATGCACGACAGCCTTGCAAAGTGACGCAGGTGAGCCATTGTTTCTAACACCCTACATCGAAAATGGACAACTTAAAATTGCAAGGGAAAAGGCCGAAGTTCATCACAAGGAGATGAAAGGTGTTAAAAGCTATGCTGGATTACTTACTATCAATAAAGAGTACAATTCGAACTCATTCTTCTGGTACTTTCCCTCTAAGGTTAGAAATTATTTGATCAATTAATGATTCGAGTATTATTTGAGTAAATATTATGTACAAATCAATAAAATATATCTTCCTTTGCCATAAAAATACATATTTATTACATTTAAAGTAACCTATTTATTTCTAATTTCCTATACAAAAAAGAGATGAACTTGAGATTGTTACCTCTAATGATTGTGATTGGTTGATTTGAAATAAACATGTATAAAATTTGATTGGTCCGCGACACTTCTAGTTTTGATAAAAAGTAGAAACTGAAAATAGACATATAAATGATCACATGAATCACTTCATTTAATTATTTAATAACTGTTACTTTTTACAGACAAATCCAAGCACTGATCCTCTACTTGTATGGATGACTGGTGGTCCAGGAACGACATCCCTTTATGCTTTATTTAATGAAAATGGTCCATTCATCATAAACAAAAACGAAGAAGTGGAGTTGCGCGAGTACTCTTGGCATCGCAATCACAACATCATCTTCATTGACAACCCCATTGGTGCTGGTTTCAGTTACACCGAGGATAAACGGGGTTATGCTAAAAATCAAACTCAAATTGGACAAGATGTTCTCACGGCTCTGCTGCAATTTTTCGAAATTTTTTCCGAGATGAGAAAAAATGACTTTTATGTCACTGGAGAGTCTTACGCTGGAAAATATGTACCAGCTGTATCACATGCTATAATGATGCACAACAAGCAAGGAAAAACTAAAATTAATTTAAAGGGACTCGCTTATGGAAACGGTATCACAGATCCAATCAATCAAATGGACCGTAGCAGTTTCATATTCCAAACTGGTCTCGTTGATTGGCATGGGCAAAAATATATAGCAGACATCGAAGAAGAAGTCCGATCATTAATCAGAAACAAAGAGTATATAAAGGCAATTGAACTGTATGAAACTATCTTCTATCCTTACCTCGAAAATTCAGCTGTGTTTACAAATCTGACTGGATACACATACCATTACAATTATTTGCAACACAAAAAACCCGAAGGTTTTAATTATTATGTTAGCTGGGTAAAAAGAAATGACAGCCGTAGAGCGCTACATGTTGGTGACACGCCATTCCACGTGCGGAACTCAAAAGTACATCTACATCTCAAGGGAGACTTGATCCAGTCAGTGTCTCACTTCGTCATCGACTTGCTTAAGGACTTCAAAGTGCTGATCTATAGTGGTAACTTGGACGTTGCTGTTCCATATACGACTACCCAAAACTTCTTGAGGCAGTTGAACTGGCCTGGTACTCAAGAATACCAGAAAGCAGTGAGGAAAGAATGGTGGGTTGGAAAAGAATTAGCAGGGTATTCCAAAACTGCTAGAAATTTAATGGAAGTTACAGTGAGGAATGCTGGGCATCTTGTACCAGCAGATCAACCTCTCTGGGCCTGGGAGCTGATTTCACGATTCACTCGTAACGAGGAAATTTAATCTCACTCTGGATGAATTATTTATTATAATTATGTACCATATTATGTGACATTTTTTTAAAACAAATGTTTGTATAAATTTGGATAAAAAAATAATGAACTACTTTAGTAATTTTTTGGATATATTTGAGACTTATATTTTTTTCGATATTTATTATTATAAAGAAAATAAATTTACATTAAATTATAAGAAATTCATTGATTTGAAATTATTATAGAGATTTTTAAGAGGACATGATATCGTTGGCTGAGAGGTGAAAGGAGACTATCGGGCTGAGCAGGCTGTGAATTGTTTTTTTCTTAGCGCTTTACCGAATTATCTGGTTTCTTACATCTCGATGAACTTGTCTGGTTTCTTGGCGCTCTGTCGAATCGTTTTTTATTGAAGCAGCTATTTGGGCATGTAGCGGTATTGCTTATATTGAGGGCTATTAAGTTTTTGCCTATTAGGCGTTCAATAATAACAATAGTGGTGTGAGGTGTGTTTATGTATGTATAAGTGTGCTCGCGGTCGCGACTCGCAACTTACTGACTCCAAAAGTTCTAAAATTTGCCTACAGTGCGAGTAAATTACGAGTGGGTATAGTGTGTGTATGAAAGTGTCTGTGTGTGGACCCTTCGTAGATTCTTTGGCTGTTTCTTCATTCCAGAACAGGGCATTTGAGGAAACGCCCTTAGGCTGGCTGCCTTATCTCAGCCATATATTTAGAACATTTATTCTGTTTTATTTTTTTATTTTTTTGTTTGGTTTATTTAGAATTTATTTTCATATATTGTACATTAAAAACTGCTAAGTATTTTATAAGTTATTACGAAGTGCAAAACTCGTCGTTATCATAATGTTATCTGTTAAGTAAAGCTATTTATAATCTCAATCTTTTTTATAATTTCGTCGTTGACCTAGAATTTTCTTAGTTATGATTAAAAGTTTAATGTTTAAAAAAAACTTTTTTAAATTCAAGAGATATCTGATTGTTATAAAAAATCGCATGAGCCACCTTAATTCCCAATTATTTTATTTAAAAAAAGTTCAATAATAGAATAATAAAGTATATAATATGTGCTATAGAATTTGATTTCTTAAAAATGAGTGACTTAAATTGGTTTTGCGATGATGAGTTCAGATTTGGTTAGCGTAATTTAACCTCCCAAAAATGAATAATTTAGACATTTTTACTTAAAACTTAACCATGAATTATTATTTACGATTTTCAATAACAACATAGAATTTGAAATATATAGTTTAAAAAAATACAGTTTAAAAAAAAATCCTCATAATCTTTTGGGGAAATTTTGAACCAAAAGTAACCTACAAGTTTTTTTCGTAGAACCCACCGTTTCTGAGATAAAAATTCCTAAAGTTTGATAAATTGTGATTTTTCAATATTTTGAGACATTATTAGACAATTACATTTAAATCGCCTAGCCAAGACTCTGTTAATATCAAAAAATCACCTAAACGATCACTGAAGTTGCATAAGTTTCCTGTGGTAACCCATCATACGCGCCCACCGAAGCTTAAGATCGGTGATCGGCCGAGATACAGTTCAGTGACCTTATCAAAATGCCAGTTTATTAAAATTTTGATAATTTTAAGATTATAATTCTTAAATAGTCGACAAATATTAGTCTACTTACGTGTGCGTCGACGCGGGCTCGTGGTACACAATTGAAAAAAAAACTTCATGGTTATTGAGTAATAAAGGGATTTATTTTCTTGGAAACTATGCATGTATTGAATGTGTCATTTGTTGATATCATTTTTAATATTAATTCGTTCCGATCGTAAGTTAATATGGATCATATGAGATATCAAACGTTTGTCAACCGAAGTCTCTCTGGTCATTATATGGTAATTCGATTGGTGATTTTTTTTTTATATAGTTAACTTCAGCATGAGTATTAGTACATTATGCACCCATGGAGTAAAAGTAAAGAATGCCCCAGATCGCATATAATTCATTTATTATAATTTATCGCATATAATTTACTTATCATATGCGATCTGAGGGATTCTTTACTTACTCCCGTGGTGCATATACTACTTTTCTCCAAGAGGAGCGTAAAATGCGTAGACTGTCTTTCGCCCGCAGGGTAATTCATAAAGAATTCGTTTATGTATCTGTTTCAAGAGTGCGATAAGTCATTTCTTGTATTTAAAGCAAACAGTTGAGTTTTATGTTATCTAATCTCTACATTTAATATCAGCCAAATGACTACAACGCTTCGTATGAACTCGTTCTTTAAAATTGTCAGTTGTAATTTTAGATAGCAAAGCTACAAGATGGGGCGGTTAATCGTTGCGTCGTTTGCACTCGTGTGTTTATTGGGATCTACGATAGCCTTGCCAAGTAAGGCAGGTGAGCCATTGCTTCTGGCATCCTACATTGAAAATGGACAACACGAAATTGCAAGAGAGAAGGCCGAAGTTCAACACAAGGAGATGCAAGGCGTTAAAAGCTATGCTGGATATCTTACAATCAATAAAGAGTACAATTCGAATTCATTCTTCTGGTACTTTCCATCTAAGGTTCATAATTATTTTTTTTATTAATTAATGATTTGAGTATTATTTGAGAACATTTTATGTACATATCGTTGAAATACTTCTTTCTATAGCATAAAATACATGTTAATTGCATTTATAGAAACCTATTGCTTACTAATTTTGATTAAAAAAAAAGGAAGCTAAAATCATTTTATTGCATTTTTTAATAACTAATATTTTTCAGACAAACCCAAACACTGATCCTCTTCTTATATGGATGACTGGTGGTCCAGGATCGTCATCCCTTTTTGCTTTATTTACTGAAAACGGTCCATTCATCATAAACAAAAACGGAGAAGTGGAGTTGCGCGAGTACTCTTGGCATCGCAATCACAACATCATCTTTATTGATAATCCCATCGGTGCTGGTTTTAGTTTTACCGAGAATGAAAATGGTTATGCTAGAAATCAAACACAAATTGGACAAGATGTTCTCACTGCTCTTCTGCAATTCTTCGAAATTTTCCCCGAGATGCGCAAGAACGACTTTTATGTCACTGGAGAGTCATATGCTGGAAAATATGTACCAGCTGTATCACACGCTATAATGATGCACAACAAGCAAGGAAAGACTAAAATCAATTTGAAGGGACTTGCTTATGGAAACGGTTTCACGGACCCAATTAATCAACTGAACTTTAGCAGCTTCATGTACCAAATTGGTGTTATTGACCGGCACGGGCTAAAGTATCTAACAGATATTGAAATGGAAATCCAATTTTTAATTAGAAATGAAGAATATATAAAGGCAGGTGAACTCTTTGACACTCTCTTTTTAAAACATTACATCAAAACTCCGTCTGTGTTCACAAATCTGACTGGCTACACATATCCTTTTAATTATCTGCAACATGAACAACCAGAATTTTTGGATTATTATATAAGCTGGATACAAAGAAACGATATTCGAAGAGCGTTGCACGTTGGAGATACACCATATTATGATGAGAATCCAAGAATACCTGTAGACCTCAAAGGAGACTTGATGCAGTCCGTGGCTCATTTCGTTGTCGACTTGCTTGAAGATTATAAGGTACTAATCTATAGTGGTGTCTTAGATATGAGTGTTCCATATACGACAACCGAAAACTTCTTAAGACAGTTGAAGTGGTCTGGTACTCAAGAATATCAGAATGCAGTGAGGAAGGAATGGTGGGTTGACAAAGAATTATCAGGATATTCAAGAACTGTTAAAAATTTAGTGGAAGTTGCCGTACGGAATGCTGGACATTTGCTACCAGCAGATCAACCCCTCTGGTCTTGGGAACTAATTTCACGGTTTACACGAAACGAGAAAATTTGAAGTAAAAGATCCACCCTTTTTGTATTGGAGTCCTGGTAGAAATTGAAAATAAAACTCACCAGTTCTTGACTAATTTCTGGTTATGAACTGGCTATTTATCCTGATTGAATTATTTACTACAATTATGTAGTATATTAAATATTTTTTGTTACCCAAAAAAGGAATTTATAGTAAAGAATAAGACACAAATAGCTTTAAAATATCGTATATTATTGAAAGAAAAATTACGTTATATAAACTTAAATAAAAGCTCTTGTGTGTATTGCATAATCGAATTAAATTTTCTATAAATCATAGCATGTAACAATAAATAACTTTTATGATAAATAAGTAGATAAATAAGTAGAAAAATCAATAACTCAATTATTCATCCTCTCTTTACCGTACGGGTGTAAGAAAATTTATAAAAAGGTCTCTTGTGATCTAAAGTTGTGAAATTTTTTCTTTTTTTCGAGGGGATGTAGATTATTCAACAGACTGACATCGAATAGAGAATACAATGGAATCGATCAAAAAAATTTCTGAATATATAGTACTCTGAGTATTCAGGGGGCCTTAAGTTGATATTTTTGCAAATGAACGTTTAGAAATCAATTCATTAAATAATGAAGTTTGGTTAATTCTACCATTTCACAACATTATTAAGCACACTTTTTGAAGCTCATAGCTTTATTTTCTTATATCATTTTGGGTTTTTTTAATATAGAATTGCAGTTGTTTTAACATAGAATTGCAGTTGTTTTAATATAGAATTGCAGTTTACCAACATTTTTGAAACATGATATTGTAATTGTAAGTAATTGTAAGTGTATGTAATTCTCAATGAATTCCAATTTCAACGCAACTTAAAAGTAGGACAGTTAAAAGGAGATACAAGTACACAAATTTCATCGTCTGATACTCTAAAGAGCCCAACTGAGTAGGGTTGCCCTCTTAATACAAATAAATCTGCTAGTATAGTCGAATTTACTCATTGACGCAAAGAATTCATAAGAAAAATGTCGCAAGAACTTATGTTGAATCGATTTCAGAGGCCTCGTAAGATATCTCTGATAGGGAGGCCAGATCAAAGCCCCGTATAATAAATTAGAGGAGACTAAACTTCTATATAACGTTATTAATGAATTTTTGAACGATGTCGTATTTCTAAATATAAAACATAGCATTTTAAACGCTTTTGAAGTAGCCATCTCAACATGTTTGCAAAAAGATAATTGATCATTGAATGAACATCCTTAATGAAATTAATTCATTTGGCTGTATTCAATTCTAACCCATTTTGAGATGACCACTTGCGTACTTCGTTAAGCGCTGCTTGTAAACGTTGTCTGAGGTTATTTTAGTAAAAGATTTTAAGTGGTCGGCATACAATCAAAATCTACAGTCTTCAAGGCACTTGAAATATCATTTATCAAAGAAAAACATTATTTAAAGGCGCATGAATCTTACGTTTCGTGTGCATATTAGTATTTAAATAAAAGCTCGGTTTACATCACTGACTCATGTAACACGCGGGTTGCCGAAAAAGCAACACACGAGCAACATTTACACGCATCATTTCTGTGAAGCTGGGCAAATGTAGCTGGTGGATAGGAGAACGGCTGCACTATCAAATATGAAAGCTTGCAATTATACGGAGTCAAGAGCCGAGTTCGTGAATGGAAGTATAAGGAATAAGCTCGACTCACTATTCTGGTGTATATACGGGGCATACACTGCATAGCGTCTCGTAATACATGTAAGGTACATACTCTGTACGACTAGACGTACCGTTAACGCCACCCTTTTGCGCGGAGATAAATGAGAGATTTATTATTCAGCCGAGAAAGATTTCCTTCTGACGACTCACGCAAAAGTAGAAGTATAAAAATAAAGAAAATAAACTATTTTTTCAAGTTAAAAAGTCAGTTCAAGTATAAACCATGAGTTTGTCAATATAATAAATACAGGCGATAATTATTTCTCATATAAGGCCTGCACATCAGTCTGTGTCACAACAAAATGTTGTCCTTGTCGCCCAGCTCGAGCAGTCACATTTGAAGCTTGTGATTGATGTGTCACGTTAAGCATTAATCAAAAGAATAATGAGACTAATCCATTGCGATAGCGACATAAATATTTCACTTCCATATAAGTCAATAAAAATATTGAAAAACTAACTTATTGTAAATCTACTGGAAATCAATTTATTTATTCAAAATTGATAAAATTCAAATTAAACGATACTATTAAATCTCTAACAAAAAATTATTGAGTTGGCATCACTCTTGTTAAATGACGAAGACTAGACAATCAATAACGTAATTTTTATTTTGACCTTTTAGTAAAGAAAACTTACTGCAACGGCATTCGAGCTTCAATTTAGTTAATAGAAAGACACGCTTATATGTAACCGCTCGCAGGCAAAATTTGCAAAAAGCTTTGCGCAGCTCTTTATCAACCGTGGAGCAGCAGGACATCACGGTCATATAGCTTCAAAAAGAGCTTTCCTTCACCTCACTCATTGAATATAAACAAGATTTAACGTTCGTTCACCGTTCAGAACCTAATGCAACTGTAAATGCCGGGCAAATTGAAAATCCCGCCGCGTCCGCAAATCGGTAGTCTTAAATACGTCTGTACCCGCTATAGGCGTGGCTTCTCTCTCTCTCTCTCTCTCTCTCTCTCTCTCTCTCTCTCTCTCTCTCTCTCTCTCTTCCTCTTGCTTTTTCTCGCAGCAGCACGCCGCGGCACTGACAACGTGAGTTAGCGCGCGTCGTCCGCGGTGCCGAGATAAGTATCCCCGAGCGCGTGTAAAGGTCTTAGAAAACTAATAGACGGCGTTAAAGCAGCGGCGGCGAAATTGCGAGCGCGGCCTCCTTTATGCCGCTTTACGAGCCGAGTGCGCGCGCGCTGCTCCCGCCGAGGCATTGCTCGCATACTTGCTACCTCTTCGCGCGCGGGGCCTGCGAGTATAGAGCCTCCGGATTGAACGCAAGCAACGCGCCAGCGCTAATGTCTCGCAATGATTAACCTGCGCCATTTATCAGCATGCGCGCGCGAGATGCTGCGGCAGCGCCTATCTGTATCTCTTTTCTGCATTTTTTTTTTATCGTCGGCGACCAGTTTTCTTTTTGGAGCTGCATTTACTTGAGTTTGGTTTTTTCTGCCGCGTTTCCGTTTGGCTTTTTTTCGCGGGTCAAATTGCGACGATTTTGCTGTGATCTCTGCGATTGCGAGTAAGCGAGAGAAGGAGAAGGAAGCTGAGCTGTATCGCGACAGAGTTGGATAGTAACATTTACGACTATTAAGTGAAATGGAAAACTCTAGGATGACGGATAGTCTGGGAATGTGCGTTTAGAGAAAGTCTTTAGCGGGGGTTTACTTAACTACATAACTTTTATTTACTTAGATAAAAAATCAAGAATTTTCTTTATCCGTGGATTGGATATTTGTTTCGTTTATATAAAGAAAGATTAAATTTTAAAATACAACACTATGGAATTTTTTTTTACTTATTTCTGAAAATAAGCCCTTTTTGTAAAAGAGAAAAATTAATATTACCTATTCCATTTTTATTGAAATCCATATAGAATTTGTATTTTATTTCCTAAATTCGGGTTTGCATGAATTCAACATACAGGATTTTTTAAATGAAAATTGAAAATGCAATTAATGTAAATCCAATAACATTTTATACTTCCATCACCACATTCAAGCGTATTTTTCCTGCAGCTCGCATGACCGAGTTTCAGTTTAGTTAAGTTAAAAAGATGGGCACACACATATACACCACACAAAGCAAAACTTTAATGCGCATTTCTCCCGACTTTTATGCGAATTTTCATTTTGTGTATACACAAACACTCGTGTGCTCGTGCAAAAGAGCGCAGAGAGAGCGCACAAGTATTTGACATGCGTCGTGGTGAGAAACAATTCGCCCTTTGCATTCTCCGGGTTCCGCGGTCGCTTTGATTCGTTCGCGCGCATGCGAATCGCCGCAACGCGAGTTCGCGCGCACGTATTACATACACATGCACATACATATACACACAGCTTAGCAGCATTTCAACTATTTACGGATTAGAGCTGCGAATATTTTCCAGCCGCGTTCGTTATACATATATACGCGCACGCGCGTGCAAGAGTACGAGCACTGTGCGCGGAAGAATCCAGAATGTTCGATGTAATGTCATTTCGCAGGCATACGCGCGAGTTGTACGAACAAACGCGCGATACGTGCTCAAAGTAGTTAAAATTACTTCGTCTTTTTTCGCGACTCGAATAAATTACGGAATATTCGCGTGGAAATACAAATTGAAATAAATAATTTAATGGTATGAGGGAATAATGTGGTGTGCGCCGTTTGTATAAATGGATCAAAGAAATAGCTTGAATGTGGTGC
>JAPYZO010002038.1:27742-46812 GCA_030522905.1 Torymus flavipes
GCATACAATTAAACTATCTGAAAAGATATATGCCGTAATTATAATTATTTGTATCTATATATTTTTTAAGACAAATAACGTTTATATTTACATTGAGATATCACTGTTTTCAGATAAAAATTATTACTTGATATTATTATTATTAGAACGATAAAAATTCTTACTTAATATTACACTTTAAAAAATAAAACTCACCGCAAATGAATCATAAAACTAAGTCAACAATATCATAAAAAAAAACGAAATCTAAAGTCATAAATTTACTACCTAAAAATGTAACAATATTCTTATCACTTTTATTTGCGTACGAGCTTTAAATTCCCAGCTGTGAATGTACTAACAAAGTTTAAAAATAAAAATTATAAAACACAGATAAAAATCAGTATTTTACTTTTGAACCGGCCATAATTGATACAATATTTTATAAATTTAAAAAATTGTCATTACTCATTTTTCTTTTGCCCATGGTTTACAATACAACATTATATTCAACCAAGCAAAAAAACAGACAGAAATTGAGCAGCCTAAATATGTAAAAATAAGAACTTAAATACTCATAAATACTGTTTGACTACATTCCTTACTTATCTTATTACTTATATTTGCGCTTTTTTATCTGCGCATAAGCGTATATATATCTTTGAATAAAATCTCAAGTAAATGATAAATAATGATTATTACAATCATTATGCAAAATTTTAAAATAAATTTAAAAAATAATAAGTGAGTTAAAAGTCGAGTTTTTATTTTACACTACTTAACCATATGGGAAAACATGATTTTATTTTGTATGTTTGCCTAAGTTTCATACTCCCAGTCTATTTTAGCCATTAAGAAAATCGAATCAATTTTAGAAACAATAACGAAGTATAATCAACGAGAAAATATATAGGTCGACGAAGGTTTTCCAAATTTGTTTTGTAGCGTTTCAACAATAATTTATACATCCTTATTAACAATAAATTACTACCAATTAAATTAATAATAAATTGAATCTAGTTTCATAATTATCAATTTACAGCATTAACCTGTGTAAATAAAATAATTGTATAATCCATTAGATTCACTTATTTTAGCGATACATATACTTTTGTTTAATTTTTTTCACTTCATTATACCACAACGATTAAATCGTTTGAAATCGATTAAACGCTGTAACCTAACGATACTCTCAATCACGATCGCTAATATAAACGTTTCAATCGCGGCGAATCATTTATCCACAGTAGTAAACTCATAACTCAGCGTGCAACGCACGCGCTACTCTCAAATGCATCCTCTTTCTCTCTCTCGCGCAAAAACTCACGCGCGCGTATATAGAGCCGCAGAGTCGCCATTAAGAGAAGCCGCGCCAATTAAGCATGCTCGCCCGCGCGCGCGGGTGCGATTTCTAATTCGTTGATGGACACGTAAAAGTCTTATCGAGCGTCGCTGCGTGAACTCGCGAGAGCTTCTATACATATATACACACACAGACACCTATACTAGTCGGCGGCAACGAACTTTCCCACATTACGCGAGCGCGCCCAAGTGAGAACACCGCCGCCAAGTCGTGGCCGTGAGCAAGGACTCGAGAACGTCCGAGGAGTTAACGAACTTGGGCATCCTTTCTCCTTGCTGCTATACGTCGCACGCGTGCGTATTCGTTAAGGAGAGAACGCTCGATGACGATGGATGTGTGTGTGTGTGTGTATTTGTGGAGTGGATTTTGAATTTTTCGCGAGAGAGAGGTCTGCTCAAGCGCAGTGATTTATGGACCGAGGGTGGATTCGCGCGAGCGCGAGTGCGTCTCGATGATGGGTGTTATGAAATGACCTAGATTACGGCGCGTCGGAGGGATTTAGTTCTCTCGGTTTTACGATGATGGAAGTTTATGGTTCTTTAGGCTACTTTTATTAATCTATTAGCAGCGTGCGAGTGTGTAAAAATTCTTGCTATATATCGACGTTTCTAGTGTGCCGGAGTGATATATCGCTGGCTCTGATGACTACCGACTTAGCGGGCGCGCGTAGTTATAATGTTTCATGCGTGTTACATCACTAACGAGAAATTATTTTTTTGTTCGTGCTATAAAACTTGAGATCTATAAAAGTGATAAGTAAAAGTTCTTTAAAAACTATATCTTTTCAAATTATAATTTTTCTTCATATTTCTATATTTATAAAAAAAAACGTTGACAAGTTACAAAATCAATTGACAGCTTACAAATGCGTTTGTAACAAGAACTGCACACAGGACAAAGTTAACCAGTGACCGCACTCGTCCCTGCAGTGCATCCCCTTGGAAAATTAATTTCCAGTCAAGCGAGGTAAATTTTCCAACGACCGCGTGTTACGAGAGCGAAAACAAACGGACAGCTAGACACGCGTGTTATATCTATACATACGCAGAAACGTCCGAAAAAAACGTCCGTAGAACGATTAACTCGCTGTAAAGGCTCAATTATGCACGTGGCGGCCCGGTGGAAACGGTTCTTTTGAAGAATATAAATCCGGCGCTGCGGAGGCAGGGTTAACCGAGCCCGTGATTTCCACGAGCAAACACGAAATACACCGTGTGCGCCTCTTTTTCCTCTTCCTCTCTCTCTCCCTCACGCTCTTCCTCTTTCACCCCCATCCACCGTTTCTGTCTTTCTCTCTCTCGCTCTCTGACCCGCGCGAAAAATGACATTCCACGTTTGAGCGGGCGCGTACGGATTATAAATTATTTAATCAAGCTCGCGAGCAGAGTTGAGAGGGCAGGGAGAGGAGGCAAAAAGAAAATATTTGCCCCATTATAAACGCGAAGATGCGTGCTAGCGAGGGGGAGAATGAGAGGGGGGAGAGAGAGAGAAAGTGGATGGGGCGAGACGAAACGAGCTTGGGGCGGAGGTAGGGAGATGAAAGTTGGACGAGACAAACAAATAGCGGAAATTTCAGAGGTAAAGACAATTTTGAATAGTGAGTCGTAGAAAAGTCGGAGAAGAATGACTGGGAGACTCCCGAGATTATACAGAGAAACAGAAGTAGTGCGCAGTAATTGTAGTTTTTTCAAGAATCGTATACATAGAATAGATTAGGAGTTAATGCTTGAGAAAGTATTGACTTTCTTCTCAGACGGCATATATAGTACTCATATATATATATATATATAGTATCTATGAGTCAACATTAAATATTATATATTTATAAAAAGAAAGTCGAAAAGTTGCAGCAAAGCAAAAAAAGAACGAAGAAACGAGAAAAGTCCAAGCTAAAAACAAAGAAAAGAAGGACAGGAAGCGAGAGACAGTGAGACGAGCCGTAGTACACGGCGCGCGCGCGCGCGTGAGGGGGTAACGGAAAGGAGAGAGAGAAAGAGAGGCAGCGTAGGGTGGCTCGAGGCAGTAATAAGAACGACGAGCATAGTTTTAACTTCTCTTTTATGCCGGCATTCTCGGCGCGGCGCGAGCCAAGCGTATATATACACGCCGCCGCCGCCCGCTTTGTGCGAATGAAAGCACAAATTGCTGGAGCGCCTTCGGGGAGACATTGAGACACGGCGCCCAAGACCTTTGCTTCCTGCGTGCGCCCGCGCGCGTATATATATATTCATCCTTGGCTGGCGTTTTTCCCATTTATTGCGCGAGCACCAGCACCGGCTCGAATATTGTTCCGCTGTTTACTTAATGCTTCCAGATATATCCGGTGATTCCTTCTCGCTCTCTCTCTCTCTCTCTCTCTCTCTCTTTTTTATCTGGCTAGGTTTCAGTTTCTTCATTCGTTAATTCGGCTCGACGGATTTTCTGTTTTGATAATTGATGGGTTATAAGTAATCTCTAAAAATGAACATGTGAGAAGTCGTTCACTGGTGCGAATAAGGGAAAAAATTGACTAATTTCTTACTGAACATTCATTTATTACGCAATGAAATCAATTTTTTCACTTATTCGCACCAGACAACGACTTTTCACTTATTTATTTTTAGAGAAGAGGTTTGACGTACTAATTTTTATTAAACGTATGGAATTAAATTTTAAGTATTAAGAATGACAGTAAAAATGAAAGATTTTTTAACTATTAAAATTTAAAGCATAGACAATATTGCATGATAATTGTTTAGCAAAATTTTTGCTGAATTTCTCAAAATACGCATCTTCTTCAGTTACATACACACTGCATGGACACGCAAAAGCAGAGCAAAAACTGCGGCCAAAGTGAACGCGCGCTCTCGAAACGTTTTTGCGCGACGACTAGGCAGAGGTGCGCGCGCGCGGCGTACACAGTCCAAGATACCTTATCGAATGTTTTATTCATAAGCGCAGAACAAAGCCCGCCTTTTATCCTGAGGACATCTCTCGCGGCGGTGGGCTCGCGCGAGCGGTAGCGCGAAGTGTATCTCTCTACGCAACACGTCGTCGTCGCCGTCCTCGTCGCGCGTCCTGTGACTTTTTTGTCCCTCCTGTATATATACGTGTCCGCTTATTTGTACACCCCTTGTCTTTATCGAAATGAAGCCTCCCTGGAGTTTCTTAAGCGACAGGATTATATTCGCTTATGCATGTATCGAGCGTATTGTGCTAGGATCTAAGAATGGGATTTCGCAAATTTTGGAGTGCATAGTATTCGAATCACACGTAGGTATAGTTACATTGTAATTTTGATTCAGAGTAGTCAACACGTAATCTTATTGAAAATTTGTCTACAGAAATAGATTTATTCAAAATGTCACATTAAACAAGTTTATCAAGTAGGAAATTAATATATACGAAAATTCAGTTTCCTCGGCGCCTCTAATCCCGTAAAAACTGCGCGTGGCATCAGCCGCATAATCTTAAATAAAAGAAAAGGGCAATAAAGCGAGTCGCGCGTTACAAAGGCGAAAAGACATACTCCCGCACTTCTTCCGTGCAATTTTCTGAAACGCGCGCCCGCCTCTCCTCCTCCCTCGCATCAAAAGCCAAGTACCTAACGAGAATAACTGAGAGAGAAAAGAGGCGCGTCTCCTATACGCCGCCGCGCTATTCAAAACTCCGGACGACGGCGGCAACCACTTGTGGGTCGCGCGCCGCGGAATTGCCCCCGATAAAAATGTTAGACCGCGCGGCGCGCGTCTGTCTTTTCTCTTCCCGCCTAGGGGACGACGAGGACGACGTGCACGTGTGCGGGGGTAAAAAAGAGAGAGAGAGAATACGGTAGCCAGAGGGCTATATCTGCGTCATTTGTATCTTGCTCCGCGGGGGCGCTCGCGGACGACAATGAAACCAAGCGCGGCCCTTCGATATGCCGAAAGGGAGCCGGACGGAGATTTCTTATGAGTATAAGAGAGAGTGCGTGCGTTGGGTAGGTCGTGGGATGTGTGCAGGTATATGCGTGCGGTATAAAGGAGAATTGTTGGGATGTATAAGTATGGGAAGAGGACAGAAGGTAATAGAGTCTCTATTTGTGGTCTTTCTTTTTTGAAGAGGTGAGTTTTTATACTTTTTCATTTTTGGAGTTAATGTGTTTTATGGAACGATTGACAAAATTTGTTATGTCTATATGGAAGTGGATTGTAATAATGTTTTTTAGTTTATACATATTTTATATTATAATATGATAGAAATGTTAATCATAAGTTAGCTATTTTTCAGTTAACTTTCTGGCTAAAACCGCACATTGCTTGCGTATTTCATACCAATCCGAAATAAATTATGGCTTTTGCACTTTACAAACTATGTATTTTTAAGTAATAGTACAACTTTTGGATGAATTATATCATTTTTGCCTATACTTCCATTCGATTAACACGTTATAGCTATAAAATATGGTTTATTTTCTACCAAGGTAAGTATATTTTTTTTTCTAAGAGTTACATTTATACGTATTTTTATATTGTATGTAACTTTCTTAAAATTTCATTAAAGAACAAGTCGACCAACTAGGTTGTAAAATGATTTCATCACTGCAAAATACACACAACCCCTTATACCAATAACTAATCTATTAAGATCTTTTACTAAAAGATATACCTTCACAATTTTTATAAGACAACGGTTGCTATATTATATGACAGGTAATAATGAACCCACGATTTATGGCAATTTTGTGAGTAAATAATCCTTAATCTCATACAATCCATCGATATTTCCATTTGCACGTAGCAGAGATCGAAACACGTATACATATATAGGTACATGCACTTATAACCGAGTACAATCAAAAGATACGACACTCTCTCGAGACGCGGACTCGCGCGCACCGGCGCGCAGGAATTAAAATACATATCACTCGGCCGCATCGACGTCCATTCCCTGAAAATATTACGCGAGCATTCCTCAAAGGGAAACACACTTCTCGGCTCTCGCTTGCTCGCAAAAAAAATCGCCGCGCCATCGACATTTCGCATCGCGTGTATATATACACACGCGCGCGCGCGCGCGAGAAAAGCCACGCCCCCGCAAATAAATATCAAGAGCCGGAGAATATAATCTCCCTCCCCCCTGCCACCCTCGACAACTCGCGGCGTAATAACTTTTGTCACAATCCCTTATTCAATCTCGGGCGTCCGCCGCGCGGCAAAACCAACAATTTCGCGCGCGAGGTCGCCCGCGATTATCTACTCGCGATTTTTCCTCCGCAGGGGCCACGTGCGCCGCGCGCATATATAGCTACACACGTATTATACACGTTTCTCTCTCGCCCCCTTGACCCCGTTAATTGTCATATCGTATCTGACCGCAGTTTCACGCCAGGGAGAGAAGGCGGCTGTCGGCCGCGCGCGCGCGCGATCCACCCACGCGCAATGATTTACGAGGACCGCGCCGCGTCCGGAGAGAGAGAGCCGGACTCCGGAGAGACGGCTCGCTGATAGCGTCAGAGCCACATAAGTCATCGAGACTACCTAGGGGTCTCTCTCTCTCTCCTCTTGGACTTTGTTTCTCGCTCCTTCGATAGCGTGCGTCTTTTCTATATACCCCACCAGCAGCTATTCCCAAAGTCTCTCGCTCTATTCTTAATCTTCTTTGGGGCCCCCCTATTATCGAGCCTCCGGTCCAATTATAACGAGCTGCGATACTCGGAGAATTATAATTGGTTCGGCTGGCCGCGCGACAACACGGGAGAGGAACATCCTCCTTCGGCGATCGCCGATTTGAGAATTAGCCCCCGATAGCACCGTAATCGAGTCCGCTGATTTTGATTTATAGGAAACGGACTGGACCCGAGTGTTTTTTTAAGAAATTCGGTAGAGAAATTATTTTTTGTACGCCTGCATCTTATTCATTTATTTTTTTTTAGAAAATAGAGCTAACAATTTTGTATAATGTTTAAATTAAAATAATTTAAGTTATAATTAAATTTGGCATTAATTTATACTTGTGCCTAAATTTTATTGTTTTTGTATTAAACCTAGTATATTTGTATATTAAAGTACCTTCAGTTACATTTTTCTTAAAATTCAGAAAATTTGTAACTTAAAAGTTTCTTAAATTCAAGGAGATTTAAAAAGGTCTGAAACCCAAATATCCGGAGGTGCGAGGTCCTTGCAAAAAAAAGGAAGCTATGGAGACGTGGGACAGTGAACAAGTCAATTATTTCAAAAATTTAATATTTTATTCCTCTTCTACATGTATCTTTAATTTTTTAAACAATCGACTTGCTTTTTGTCGCACGTCTGCGTAACTCCAATATGATCGAAAATTTCAAGACAAGACAATAATACTTTTCATATTGACTGAAAAGACCAAGACAAGAGAGAAATTTTCAAGAATTTCCCAGAGCGAAACAATAATTACAGAAATATTGTATTGTCTCGCTTTCGTGTAGCCCTAATAAAGACTCGTGACGCCTCGAAAGTTAACGCCCTAGACAATCTATAGGTTTCGCAACATACACACACGTATACGCAGCGGCTTAATATGGGTCCGCGCGGCAGTTGCGATTTCCTCCTCGCTGTACAACGATAAGTCCCTATATACGTAATCCTCTCGTAAGCTACATGTATATACACCCATTGCACTCTTACAGGCGCGCGCGCGTCCTGCACGCTTCGCTGCCGTCATAAGGTGCGTTACGCGACCGTTCGGTCTAAGTAACGCTTGTCGTGCATCGTCAATCGCTGCCGCGCCTGGCAGCAGCACCTGTTGGAAAAAAGAAGCCGCAACCACGCGCGTGTGTGTGTCCCAATTAAAGCTGATTTTCTCCGTTTCCTTCCCGGTATTAGTGTCACGGTGAGCGCGCAATCTCAGAATCTCTGTTATTGTGAGCCGCCTGGACGTATATACACATACGTGTATATATATGCGTACATATACGCGCGGGTGTATATACCCCGGTCGTCCTCTCTCGGTCTCCCCTCCCCGGGGCCCGAATCGCATGAATATTGCATGGCTCGGCTGGCCTAGCGGAAAGATAATTGTCAAGGAGCCTCTAAATGCGAAGACGAGAGAGGAGCGAACGGGTGGACAGAAAATACATAATACATAACGCGGGCGTCGCCGTCGCGCGAGCACCGTATATATACGCCTATGCAGCGAGTGCGTAATAAATATATATATACATGCAGCAGTGCGAATTTATTGCGCGTGAGCGTCGCGCGTCGTTCGCTTCCTATATATTATACGCACGTGCATTACACGCGAGTGGTGTAAGAGCGCGGAAAATGTTGCTCGGAGAGTGTAGCGAGCGCTCGTCGCTTTAATATGCGCGACTCTCCGCAGCGCCGGCTATATGGCTTTACGATTTTTCTTTCCAGGAAAAGCCTGCGCTTCGCTGCAAATTACACGCGGCTCGAGCGCTTCCATTTTTTCGCGCTCGCGTGACTTCCTTATGCGAATTATGCGCAAGAGCGACCTGACGAGAATGTGGTGCCGGTGAATTTACCGCGACTGACACACACACAGGCTTTATAGAAAAAGTAATTCTGCAGAACTTTCGTAATTTTTTACCCTGCAAGTGTAAACAGTGTGGAAAGAAAAAGATTATTTTAATTCTTGTTTCTGCATAAGGTGAAGTTTCTTTTAACAAACTGCAAAACTACACGACTAGGCGTACAAATTCACTGACAGCTTGTATAGCTAGAAAAGTTTCTTAAAAATTCTTTTATCAATTAGCTGTACAGCTTCGACAATTCTTCGAAATTCCTGTCTGCAAACGAAGAGAACATATCTTTCTTCTCTCGTTTCCTTCACATCTGCCAGACGCAGCGACGATGACGCCGATACGCCTGGTCCTTAATAGGTTCGGCTGTTTTCTAAAAACGCAGACGGTTTAGCCCCGGAGGCACGACCCATTTCCCGGCCATAAATCACACCGCGCCACACGGGGATGATCGTTATGGCATTTCGAAGGTGGCCATTATATCGACTATCCCACCTGTAATTAAGTAACGCGCAGAAACTGAGCCCCCGCGCTACTACTATACACAGCGGCCGTGCGAGAGGGAGACAATCACCATCTTGATGAGAATGCGAAATTCAATTCGGCCTTTATATAGATTATCCCGCATACATATATGGAGCATCTGTGATATACATAATGGGTATATATCGCTGCACGGAACGAAAAATAGACGAGCAGCAGTTTTAGATCGGTGCAAAAAGTTTGGGATAACCGGCGGTCTGGCCTTGCTGTTTTGTACAGATAAATTTCTACCAGGGTGACGCGACGTTATTACAGAAACGCGAGCTTTGAATTCTTATACTGGTATGGTTCGAAATCATTCGCAGGGAAGCGCTGTTGTACAGTTATAAAAGGCGAATGAAGACGCAAAAGATCGGTCGTTTCCTTTGTAGAGCTGCTGGATTTTTCGGCGGGTTCTCCTCATTTTACTGACAGGAAGTGTAAACCGAGAAAGGCGCGCGCACAACAATCACGCGCGCGAGATCTCTGCTGCGGGATGCCTACTCTGTAGAGCTGCGGGGCGGTGGGAGATTACCGTCGCCCGCGTGAATACAATTATGAGACTTTTTAAAATACGCGGTAAGCTTCCCGAAAATTCGTGTAAACGTCACTTAGGAAGATCAAGTGCTGGAGCACGGAATATACTAATTGACGTGATCCAGCTGTCAGATAAGTGAGGTAAACAGTTAAATTGTATCTTATAAGGCGTATTATTATGCGTGTATTTTATAACGAGGCCATTTACATGTCAATGGCACATCTTTACCCTGTGTGATTTCGGGGCACAATGCTACGGTTAATTATATCACCATATTGTCTACATTTTATTGCGATGAAAGTATATAGGAGGAGGTTTTTATCGTGCGATTAAAATTCAAATTTATGGTAAAGGAAACTGTTTTGTGGGTAACTGTACGATGTCCCAGGTGAAACCTCTTTTTTTACTTTTAGAAGCAAAGTCAAAAAGAGAGTGTCAATGACAGTAAAAGCAAAAACATCATATTCTCATTGAAACATTGGAAATGTCTTTTAGTATTACGTTAAACCCATTAAAATACCACACCCAAAGCATAGATATATAATCCCTCAAACAAACGAAGCAAAACGCGCCACCCCAGTGAACTAACTCGGTCCGCTCTGTAGAGCCACATACGTGTGTACATATACGCGCGAAGAAGCCGCCGTTCATTAAAGCCACTAATTTTCTCGGGCGACCGCAAAACCGCAGGACTAATAACGTGAGCGAGCCGAAAGTCGGTGCGCTATTAAAAATGCACCAATAACGGAATTCCCGCGCATACGCCCGTGATTACGCGCGAAAATAAATCTCCGAGAGGGCGCATGCGCACGCGGGTGTTGCGTATTAATTGGTTTGGTGGAATCATCCCCTCGATCGCAGGTAATAATTCTTCGTTTCCTCGTAGCTCGTGCGTTAATACCCACGGTGAGTGAGAGAGGTAGAGGGATGTTGTTCTTATATAGGTATGAGTTATTTAGTCACATAATGGTGGGGGATATATGTTCCGATATATGAGGAGAAAAAAGTAGACGTACTTGGAGATATAAACGAGGTAAATAATTTCTTGTTGATATTGCTACGTGATCAGTGAGATATTGACTTGTCGAAGTAAGTATTTATTAATTATCAACAAAGTTCTTTATTTGCTCTTAAGCATATCAAAATCAATATATTTTCGAATTATATCGGAAAACATGAAAATTACTAATTTATCTGTATTTTAGCGAATTTCAATAATGAATGCAATAAAATTTACTATATTTTGATCTGCAGTTATATTTATTTAACTTTTAAATAAATATTAATTTTAGCGAACTTTATTTCGAGACACATATCTTTTTATTACTGTCAAATGTATACTATACCGTTACTTTAATCAGTTATTAAATATACATAAATCATGGCATTTTAAAATATCCGAATTTTAAATTACTTATTACTGCTTTACTTACTTGCTACGAAACTTTCTGAATTGAGGCGGGCCTAATTATGTGCACTCTTCAGCAGAGCCGAAAAGAAATAAAAAGAAAGTTACGGAAGAAAATAAAAGACCGCGGCGAAGAGCCCGAGTGATATTCCTTGCGAAATCGCGTGCTCGCCGGTCTTTTACTTGAGTGTTAGGCATTCGTTATCCTCTCGAAATATGAAGTGCAGCGGACCCTCCTAGCGCAAACGTATAATATTGAGCTCCGAGACAGGTGCCGTGTCTCACGTGCTTGCAATTTCTGTATCTAATTATACGAATGCTTTTTCGTCAAATGCATCCGAAATATAAAGTCAAGTAATTTACTTCTAAAAGGCTACGCAACGTTAAAATATCCAAATAAGATACTTATAGAATTTCGGATTGAGTTTAATGAGTAATTGCTATTTAATGGATTGTAAAATCATAACATTTATATGTTCTGTAACAGGGTGTAATGTGCGTACAAAGCAGCGGCTGAATACCGAGTATAGACGCGAGCACTCTCGTGCAGACCCACGTTGTCTCTCTACTCGCTGCTCTCGTCCGTCGGCTGCTGTCAGCTCCTCTCGTCGTTAGCCGCCGCGCACCTACCTGCGCTACAACCCGCGACTTCGTCGTCGCGGTCTCTCTCCGAGCGTGTCGTCCCGGCCGCTCGTCTCTGTTCGCGTGCTTCTTCGCACGCGCACCCGCGGAGGCGGCGGTATTCGACTCGCCGAAGCACCTGTAATAGGGGAGGGAATTCGCGCAAAGTAATCTACTCGAGGCGATTAGTGAAGTAGGAACTATTAACTGATTTATTGCCCCGGAGACACAAGTAAATATACATGAGCTTATTTATACTACATAAGAAATAATATTACGCGCTGGCCGTTACAGTTCTTTAGTTTATTGAATACATATATATTATTCAGTTTTAAATATATTGATCAGAAATCAAAGTTCACATTTTTCGTCTGCTTCTTTCTTTTTTTCGTCGTTATGCACTTAGTTACCACTTAATTGGTATAGCATTGGCATATTCAAGACTCTGTATATACTTTGTTCCAGAAAGCGAAGTAACAATGTCAAAATAAATTTAACCGGCAAAAGAGAGACTCCCAGGCATATAGCGAGTGCGTTTTGTTCCAAGCGTCTTTGCGCAGCTGGATGTCCGCATCTCGCGTTTCAATATATCTCAATTATATCGTAAATAAAATATGACTGTCTATAGTTGCGTACGCCTTGGTAAATTGGCAACCGAGTTGTCCGTTGAAGCCGGAACCTGTTCTCTTTCTCTCTCTTTAACTTCGTTCGCACCTCGCGCTTTCGTCTCTTGTGCCTTCTCCTTTTTACGTGCAGTTATACGTATACGCCGAGCTAACTTGAGAGTGGAAGTTTGCCGAAACTCTTAAATCAGCTACTTAAATGGGGGCCGAATCGCGGATTTGCGGAATTAAGAAGCGCGCCGGGTTCGTCGGACTCGAGTACATTAGCTGGTGCATAAATATTTAAAGATAAGATTTTTCTTTAAAAAAAAGTTTTCAAACTTTGTTTAAGTTATACCATAACGCTATTGAATTTCGCTAATATTTTGCCTACAAAGATGAGTTATCTATGGGCTTTATGTTGAAATAAATTAGCTCTTTTAAATTTAGGAAAATTATTACAATTGTATATCAACTTTACAAAAGTACAATTCAAAGTTAATGTAATATTGGCATTCCTACTATCACATACTACGATTAAATTTTTCAATCATATTCGTTCATAAGAAAATGTTCAACTCGCCGCATATACCCATTACATCGCAAAAAAAGCGCTCGTCAATCTCTCATTTCCCTATAACCATTTCTCTGCGGCTCCATAACAACCCATACGACCGATATCATTGTACTAGCGATCATGCATAAACCCAGCGCGTAATCATGCTCATAAGGTCATAAAGCCCGCGCGTGCACCGTGCACGTATCGCCTATTTAATAACCCCGCGCGTGTACAACTACCGCATATCGACGCGTCTACCTATATACACTTTTCTCTTGTAATAACCCTCTTAAATTTCAAGGTCGCGGCGGATTTTCCGCGCACCGTGACGACTACGACGCATACTTACATTCGCGTGTACGAAGGGCCGTTAAAAGATAATCGCGCGGCGCGTGTACCTAAAACCGCGAGGGTCGCGCGCACCGACACCTGGCCTACAGTAACAGCCGCATAAATTTCGAGTAATAGAGGATGGTTTGGTCGTTTCAAATATATAGGAAGAACGCATGTGTGTGTGTGTGTATGTGCGAAAACGACTCGTAAAAATTTCTCGCCGACATAGCAAAAGCGCGAAAGTGAGCCGTCACGTCGACGATGCGCGCGCCCGATCGATACGATTTTCTCCGGCGCACCTCGAGTTACTTACTTATACCTCCAATCTTATCGATCCCATCGGTTGGATGTATCTTGCCTTGCTTAGCTGCGAGATGGACATGCAAGGATTTTCATGCTTTGAGAGTAGGTGTGTACATGTAGCGTCGATGACGTTGATATTTCAAACGTAGTTTGTAGCGTTGATTGAATTTCACTGTTGAGTTGATAATTATTTCTAAAATAACTCAATAAAAAGCCTCTACGTAAAAAATTATTACCAAAAGAAAGAATGTGTGAATGACATGATATCCCATATTTTACAGTTATAAAAAAAGTTTTTATTAAAAGAAAGCATTATCCCGTTTTAAGAGGCTTTACTTAGTCACGACCTAAGATATACAGCGGCTTATAATTATTGTCAACTTGGGCCGTATTTTTAAATTCATTAACTCGCCCGATCAACTCCCCCGGGGACGACCGAGAACTGATTTCCGTCAACGATTTTTCCTCCTCCGTTAAAAGGCCAACACGGCGCCGCCTGGCTAAGAAAGACTTTCTCGCTTCTTACGAGCACCGAAAGTCAGCTCTCCCCACCCTGTGCTATTACACGCGCGCTTTATTTTGCGTTAAAGCGACAAGTTTAATATCCCCGGCTGGTAAGGGAGAGGACAGGGAAGATCGGAGTGAGCGAGCGAGAAAGACGCCCCTAGCTCGAGGTGAAACTTTAATACAATTTCATTTGCCTCTCTCCTCGGCACTGACAAACTCTCCGGAGCTTTTTCGCGGCGGCGGCGGCGACGGCGGCACTCCCCCTTGTTTCACTCTTTACTGCCGTCGAACAAGGACTATTTATAATCATAAGACGCGCGGGCGCGCGCGCGAGAGAGAAAATTTTCGCTTTCCTCGCCTCGGTGAGAAACACCCTCCTCTCTTACTCGTCGTGTCTCGGCGCTATTAAGTGTAGGCTCGTGCATGAGGTTTCGAAAACATTTGCCGTGCTTTGTTTATGTCGCTGGCATGGAGCAAATAAGTAGCGTATATAACTTATACGGCAAAACGTGGATATTAAGTAGAAATAAATTTAATTTCACGTTTACATTTCTGAAACATTATGTAAAGTATATATTTTAAGGTATCCATTCCCATATAAAGTTTAATTATAAACGGGTTTATATGTGCATGGCTTGAAATATCTGGCTTTGTATTTTTGCAACATAAATTATTTCTTCTTTGAACAAACTTTAATGATAAAATGTGAGAATAGAAGTACAAATTGATTTTTCGTTAGATAACATTATTTTCTGTTTAGTAACAAAATGTTTTTCTTAACACTATAGGTAGTTATTTTCGACAACAAAGAAAACATTTAACAAGAATAAACTCTCATTTGCTTGAGCATAGACTGTGATGTATTTAATGAAATTTATAAAACAGATTTCTATCGTCTATAAAATTATTAATGATTTTTTGAGGCTCACCTTCGGGACATCATCATATTTTTAAATATGGAAAATATCGAACGACTAAAGATGCGTTTGCAATAGAAGCTTTTACTAAAGAGTGTTTTGCTTTTTTTTTTCTTTAAATTATTTAATATCCTAAACAAATGATTCAATTATTATTATCAGCATCTTTTTTTGTAGATCTTTTACAACAATGTTAATAATAAAAAACTATGTCGCTAATTCATTCGCCATAATTTAAGATTTTCTTCGCATACTTTTATTATAGAAAGAACGCAAAAGCTCAAATCCTTCAGTTATCTCACGAAAACAACTTTTCGACAATTTCGAGACCAAAAAAGAATACTTTCCGCAGACTTGATCATTCACAAAATCTCAGCAACAAGATTATGCAAAACAGTCAGGCATCGGAAACAAATTACCGGGCTCTCGCACTGCTACGTGAATTTTTAAGAGGCACCGCCCGATTTTAAGTGCTGACGTCGGCAGATTTTTTTCCTCACGGGTGAGAAAAACGACGTAAGACAAACGGCTCTCGTGGAGGCAGCTGGAGACCCGTTAACCGTATATATATATACGTACGAGCGCGAGAAAAATGATTCGGCCGTGTTGACGCGCGCGCCGTGATTGTGCGCGAAAGTATACGTCCCCGTTCTGCTGGCAGTGACTCCCTCGTCTCGCCATGCCGCGTCGGAATTAAGATCGATTCTTTTTCTTACGAAACTTCCCCGTGCTATACATCTTCGGAGTTGTACGAGAGGCTGGAGATGAAATCAGCTGACAAGAAGAAGAAATTTCGTTGCGTATTCGTGTATAATGAATCATTTAGTTGTGATGTACTTGTTTATTGTTTACTGCACCTTTGATATATCTAAATAATTTTTAAAGAGATTAACAAATAGTGAAATTCTTTTATATTTTTATCGAATGGTTGAAAAATTCAACTCAGTCATAACCACTTATCCACAGCAACTGGAGCTACAACAACCAAGGTACAATGCTTACACGTTCCCCTCTCCTTCCTCCCTCTCTCCACCGCTCCTTTTCTTTACCCTCCCTGTCCTTCGAGAAACAAAGATTCAATTTCCTTTCCTTTTTCCCAACGCGCTCGCGGAGAGAGAGAGAGAGAGCGCACATTGCAGTTTGCCGACGCGAGCGACGTTATATTCTCCGCGGCGCCGTTTCCCGAAGGAAATTAGGAAACACGGGGCAAACAGCCACCCCCCTTGCGCTTCATTCGCTCTTTCGCGCACACACCACGCCGAGTCACAAGTGTAATATTCAGGGAATAATACAGGCCCGTCGACGTCGGAACGAGAGACGCGCGTTCGTTCGTAGCTCTCTTTTTTTTTGTTTGTTTGTTCTCTCTCTCTCCTTCTCTCTCTTTTATGTAGACTACGTTTTAGCAGGAGTGTATACAGGCACGCGAGTTGTGTGTGTGCGTATGTACGCGCAGAGCGCGTTTTACTCGATGTTCTAATGAGAGCGAAGCGTAATAAACATCGCGCGCATTATATGCATGAATCGAGTGCTGCATGTGTGTATGGGTATAGATGTAGGATACGTCGACTATATGGGTGAGAATGCATCAATGGGTACAGTAATGTAAGTTTTTTTTCTAGTTAGTAGCTTGACAAATGGTTAATTAAGCTTGATGGAATTAGCGTGATGTATTTCGTATTATAATAGATCTTTTATGATTCGGATAAACGTATATATATATATGCACCAAATATACGCTTATAATTACATCAATACTGTTTATATTATTAAGTATTCTGATACGACAACTGAATATCAAATAAAAAAAGCAATACACAGTTCTTCGCCTTCCTCAGCCTCTGTACTCAAAAGCAAAAAGCATGCGATTGATTCGATAAGCGGAGCAATGACAAATGAGGAGAAAGGGCGGGCCTGCAGAGCCGAGGAAAGCGAGAAAAAAGGCCGGGGATAAAAGAGCACACTGCACGGGCGCACGGTAGAAAAGGGCTAAAAGCCGGTCATTGTGCGGGTACTCAGGGAGTCGAAAGCGCCAGCCAGTGTATCTATATACACATACACCCTATATACATACATGCAGCCTCGTCGCGCCTCGTCCCTCTCTTGCCGGCTCTTATTCTCAAATCTGATTTCGTGTCACTACTGCCCACTCGGGCTAATCTGATGTGGCTTCCTCGAACCGATTTGTCGTCCGTTAAGTCTCTCGGTTTCGCGCATACAAGTGACGTGCTGCACTAACACATATCCCTCTCTATTCACGCGCTCTCGCGAGGGAGCGCTCGTTTAACGTGGATGCGGGTCTGGTTACGCATGCGCCCGCGCGTATTATCTACCCGACATCGCCTGCCGCGTATAAAACCTGATACACTGCAAGCGCGCGCGCGGTTATATGCATATCCGTCCATCCGCGCTATATAGCCGCAGCCACAAAGCCGCCAAGGCGACGTCTCAATTTTTTAGCCGGAGATAAGATTGTGTGCGAGAGAGAGAGAGAGAGGCCTGTGTGTATTATATACGCGGACACGGAGACTGCAAAATCGATTCCGCGAAGGGCTTCTACTCTCTCTACTGCGCGTGCGGCTGTTCTGGAGCGTCGCCGGGAGCTGCATTAATAATCGCGAGGTGTAGTAGTAGTAGGGAAGCGTGGTGCGGCCGACTTATTCTTTCTCTATCGTCCCCTGGCGCTGCGCCGAGGTATATTGTGTACATGTGCGTGTATGTATAATAATGTAAAGCGAGTCCAGGGGGCTAGCTCGGGCATTGTTGTCCAGTAACTTTGGTTTCACTGATTCCGAGCGTAATCTATGCATCCTCTCCTGCGAGCTCGAAAAACAGAGCTTTCTCTCTCACTCTGTGAGATGCTGCGTATTATGCCGAGGGGGGATAGTTGAACAGCGTGTATAAAGACAGTGTGACGATGTATCTGCATAGGGCTCGAAATTCAAGTCAGGCCACTGAGAAAAATGCCTTGGTATAATATTAATACCTTCCGTTGGGGGGCATAATACAGTGACTTGTCTATCAAGATTATATCGAACGCATTTATAATTTATATACTTCCCGTATTAATGCGAAATCTCTCGTTTTAATAGTTATAATTTCAGCGTATATAAAAACATCCGCTGACCTAATACTTTTTAATAGCCGTCTACTCCTATAACAGCTTATTATACATTTGCTATGGAGGACAGCCAAAATCCCGTCCTATAAAAAAAGGAAGAGGAGATGAGCAAAGGTTGAGGCATCCTCCCGAGTGTCAAGCCCCTACCGGACCCGGGGATGATCTACTGCGCGTAATGCACGGTTCCGTCGCGATCTACCCCCACCCGCTCGCAAATCATTTTGCCCATTAGCCCACGCACTGGTATACACGCACGGCATGTATATACCGGAGCCAGAAGGGCAACGGCGCGCGATTCTGTGATGTGAGCACGTTATAAGGAGGGCCGCCCGCGCACTCATCATCGCGGAGAGATAATGGAGTGGGCGGTGCACGCGAAAGATGCCGTGGATATGCCGTCGAGTGTATAAGGGAGTCCGTGAGAGAAAGAGAGAGAAGGAGGGACTGTCGAAGAAAGGTGTTGTGAGCGCGGTGTGGACCGCTCTTATATTCAGGGCTCGTTGGGCGCGCAGGGATGGACTTACCGACAGAACGGTAAAAGTGTCTTTAGTTTTTATGATTTCGGTGTATGTAAATAACGTTTTGAAAGATTTAGTAAAAAATGTGGTGGGAAGTATGGAAGTTAGACATATAGTATTTGTAAATTATTAAAAGTCTAACTGTCTTGACTTGAAGTTATGTCATTTATTGGTTTCACCAATAACCGACAAAAACTAGATACTTTTCTTGGCCATTTCTATCTATCGATACAACGATTTTACCGCTCATATTCGCCATTCAATAGACAGAATAATAGAATAAGTTTTTTCACAAATTCAAATTAGCT
>JAPYZO010002039.1:0-16448 GCA_030522905.1 Torymus flavipes
TTTAATTTATTGTGATCGAATTCTTTGATAAAACGAGCTGCCGCGCATAAAAATTGATTTACCCAAATAACAAATATTTAATATTAAAATCTCTCATAATATTGAATATTTTCTAAAATTAATAAACATAAATTTCTTAACAATGGTCTCGATTAAAAATGTTAAAACTTGCGGAAATCTCATAAAAAGTGTTTCATTTTTAGTCCCGCGCAAAGACGAACCCACTAAGATAATTTAAAAAAAAATTAATTCTTTTACTCACAAAGAAATGCTGATATACAGATCAGAGTTCTTTATATATTGAATTATAATAAAGATTTTGCGAGAATTTGTTAAATAGAACGTCTTTTAAATGATAATAAACATCTATTGATGCTTTAATATTTAAAAAAAAAGTATACGGGGAATTATCGCAATAAAGAAGAATGAATTATCCTTGTCTGGTGAAAACGTTCTCAAAATATAAGCCGTACATGCACACGTAAAGATACAGTAACGATGTAATTGGATAGAATAAATTTGTTCCGAAGCGTTGTTTTTGAGGGACCAAATATGATAGTATGAGTATTAAATTATTTCATTGCATGACTAATCATGTATTTCTAATGCATATAGATCGAGCCACGAAAGTTAGTTGTTAGCATATTATTAATTAAATAGATAAAATTAAGCACCTAAATAATCATTGTATCTGTATACAAAAGACATTGCGAAATAATATCGCATTGATGAGTGTATATGTGATTTGAAAGGAAATTGGGTATATTAAAAGAGGTTTCTATTGTAAAATCAAGAAGGCAGAAGCATCGTTTTATTTATTAGTAAAAATAACTTTCTTGTTTCAAAGAATCGTTCGAACTTAATAATTTTGAACGAACGAGTTCTTTGATAAAAGTTTCATTTCACTACCAATGTTTCGAGAGTAAACTTACTCTCCTCTTCAATTAGCATGTTAAAATAAATTTACCGCCACTTGGATCGTAAAGGGTATACGTATCATTAATATATGTTTTGTTCTCGACCTTCAACCTTAACGATCCAATTGGTGATAATTGATTTTATACGTCCTGAACAGGAGAGTAAGTTTATTGATAAAACTTAAAAAAAAAAGTTTTTTTTTGTTTGCCTATAGCTGTTCTTTTTTAAAAAGCGTACACGTACAGGACGGAGTTGGAATGTCCAGTTTGTCGAGTGCGGCTTTTACCCCAATGTGTCGCGCATGGTACTCAGCATCTAGACAGGTTCGAGACACAGGTCAACGGCACGCATTTTTTCAATTTCTCGCTCCTTGCCCTTTTAATACAGCTATAGCACAACGCTGGCGCCACATTTTCCTGCTGCAACATCATTCCCAGTCCGCGCCCCTCACCCTCTTTTTTTCCCTATGGCCCGCGAGAGCGCGAAGACAATGGATCGACACGATGATTCCCGTGTCCATTGTGAAAGTGTACCAGTGGCAGCAGCGGTAAGTCAGACAGAGAGGGCAAGCTATGGCTTCGGCGATTATCTCCTTCTCTCTCTGCCACGCGCGCTCGCGGTGCTCACATTGTGCGAAATCGGCGAAGCTTCACACGGCGCCCGCCTCGGACGCTGATGAAAAATCGACCAGCCAGCGGTTCGCCTGCGCGAGTGCTCTTCATTACGTCCGTTATGTTCTTTTTTCTCAATTTCGATTGGTATTTTTGGCAAAAAAACGAGGCGCAACGGGCCGTGCAACGCGTCTGCTGGAGAGAGAAAGGGAGAGAGAGAGAGAAAACTCGCGGCTACGGGGGTGAAAGCTATTTCCGATCTCTGTACGGGGGGAGACGAGTGCACGGCGAAAGATCTCAGCTACGCGCGCATGCACTCAGGCCGATTCCCACCAGATTTCGCGAGGACTTTTTACAACCCGGCGCTCGGGAAGGAGGCTATTGTCTATCGGATTAATTTTTTTATTTCCTTTACGGTGCCAAGCTTTGTTGGGATTTTACCCCTGTTTTCTCAATAGCCTTATACAGCGAGGGAATTGAGGCATTTACTTTTACAAGATATCTTTGAGAACAAAAACGTGTAACATATAAATAACAATATCTTCAAATTTTATTCCTGCATTTTTAATAGCATCAAGTTTATACTTTCAACTAAAGAGTTACTATTTCCTAAAAAATTAATCAAAAGGAAAACATTCAAATTATATTAATTTTATAAAACTTTTACTTTGCTAAAAATCAATTAGGTTAGACATTTGGTTATGTATATAATTACATATATCTCACCAGAACTAATTATTACCCACAAAGTGCTTATTTCGAGTTTGATCTGCGAATGTTAGTGCCTCAGTGTTATAGATTCAATTTTTTAGAAAATGAGTTTTTGTAAATGTTATATAAGCATTGGTATAAAATCAAAACCTTGTAGGAAATCTTTTAAATCTTGTCTCATAAGTTTATAAAGCTATTCTTTTAATACAGATAGTGTTGCCAACATTGACCTTCCCATTTCTTGCGTATTTTAATGAATGTAGAGTCCTCGAAGCACAGTGACTAAATAATTGTTTTAATTTAAAATCTCCGCCTGATCATTTACATGGTTCAACTATACTTTTGGTTTGCACCTGTCTAACGGGTAAAAGACTCAATTCGCACATTCTATTCCCTGAAGGGCTGAAGTGTTAAGACCATATAAAGTACGACACGATTTCTTTCTTACCAGGACCTAAATTTGACTTTTGCTTCCTAACAAAAAAAAGCTTTGTGATAGCACAAAAAAAAGAAATTGCAGAAACATGATAGTAATATTGACTTATACGTCCGCGGTCGCCGAATCATCCAGTCTATATACGAGTTGCGATGTCGGTGTAGACTACAAAGAAGCATTGGTAAAAGCGTGGCCGAAAGAAAAAGGGTACAGGTCGTACTGAAAAAGAAAGTTAGCCGCGCGGAGACTTCAGCCTGAATTCTTGATGTAGCAAGTTGGGCTGCCGGCATTGTAACGCGTTACGAATTAAATCCGACCGCATTTACCGGCGTCTTCGCCTCGGGGCGAGAAGCTGCCGCCACCGCCAGAACATCTAACCGAGTAACTACACATACAGCCGATGAGCGTTCGCGCGCACAACAGATCGTCAAGTAAGTACCATCATCTTCTATAAGGCGCTTGTTCGCTTATTAGCTTGCTACTATACGCTGCTTTTCGCTGAGTGTATTGGTACGTGTACTTTGAGCTAGGGGTGCATGAATACTCGACTAGACGTTTTAGAACTGTATCGAATTATTTTTTCGGATTCAACATAACACCAACTACTCGTACAAACCCGAACTATTCGAACCAAATAAAACTACTAGAATTTGACCGAACTATTCAACCCAGATAGAACTGTTTGAATCGAATCAAACTATTCGAATGGGACTGAACTATTTACGTCAAGTCTAACGCTACTCGAAGTCTGTTAAACTGTTTCAACAGTAATTTATACCCACAGTGAGTGTAATAACTCACGATACAATAAATATAATTAGAAGTAATAACTAATTCATTATCAAAGTTATCTGTAAAAAATAAATGAGAATACAATGAAGAAAGAATGGGCACCTATTTTTACTATACTATTCTACCACTTTGGTGGTAGACTGATCGTTAAATATTTTTAAAAAGTTTAAATATTGCAATAGCATTTTATTGATTTTTCTTAAATCTCATAGTATGAAATAAGATCATTTTGAACTATCCATAAAAGTTTGAACAGTTCGATTATTTTGAACTATTCGATCAGACTTCGAATAGTTTGTGCATTTTGAACAGTTCAATTATTTTGAACTACTCGGTTATTTCAAACTAGGTACTCTATCGATGTTCGAACTGTTCGATAATTTCGAACTATTCAATCAAAGTTCGCGTGTAGTTCAATGTTTCGAGTAATGTTCATTCTGAGAGCAAGAGTCGCGTGCATTTTAAAATAGATTACGAATGATAATCAAACTAGTGAGAAGAAATTGATATTTGTTTTATGAAATTGAAAAATATTTATAAGAAACTTAAAAGAATTTGATTTGCGCCCACTTGACGATCTTTGCTGATGCCACTCAAACAAACTTAAATAATACGAATCGAAAATTATACTTTAATTCGGATTCAGATGAAATTTCATTTAACGATAACAATTTAAAGAATAAACGTAATTCTGATTTAAATCAATTAATATACAACATTTTGTAAAATGCACAGTTTTTTTAATAAGTTACAAGTCTCTTTAAAAATACAGTGGTATAAAAAGAAGGGTTTATCTTCTGAATTTCTTTCAAATGTCCATTAACTACCTTTTATTTCCATATGTAAATTTCAGCTATAATAATAATAATCAGAGAAAAGAGACCTTTGAGTAAATTAATTTTTCAGCTTTAGTATTCAAGTAAATAACAGCAAAGCAATCGTACCAGAGCCCAACCCTTATAAAAGCCGATGGTTATTGCATCTCAGAAATGGAAGGGCGCGTATGTATAGCTATACAAAAAGTGGAAGACGGACACGTGGCAGGGTCAAATTCTCCTTAAAAAAAGGAGCCTACCTAAGAGTCCCCATTGATTAATCCATATGTCTGCCCATCCCGTAATAAGCTTCCATAACGCTGGAAGGGCACAAGTTCGCTGCACACTTTTCTGGAAATCGGATTGCCGTGCAGCTAAAAGCCGTGAGAACCCCCTGGCTAAATCGCTTTCTCTCGCCGTATACATCTATATATATTCGGTATAAATCCATTGGCCAGCCGGGGGGTTACATATATGTAACTCGAACTATAATCTGCGGGCGGATATAAAAGCTTCTTTTTCCTCGGGGTTAATTCATCGAAGTTGGATAACGAATCGGAATTTCACAAAGTATTCGAGGAAAGGATTTTATTGGAAACAGGGAGAATAAGAGAAGCTGCTGCTGCTCTCGTAGCTGTCAGCCATTATTTCCACTGCGCGAAGCGGTTAAGGGGAACTATCTCCCTCAGCCCCTGTGCCGAGGGTTCGTCGAAGACCGAGGGGAGTCTAAATATGTGGGTGGAACTTTGGGTGAGTGGCGCGTGAGGGATTTGACGGAGGAAGAAGTTAGACGGCCGTTATAGTTATACGCACAGATACAACTCACCCCTCGCTATCTTCATTAGTTGCTGTATGTATTCACTTGAGCCTGCACATATATATATACGTGTGTGTACGTGGTTGTTCTCGGTATATTGGGTAGCCTAAAGATGTGGTTGTTGTTAAAGCGATAGTTTTCACGGTTTTATTAAACTCTAAAAAAAGATTAATGCAAAGAGGACTTGGATAGCCTTAAATATCAATAATCAAACAAAATGACCGTTTTTCACATTAACTAATTTATTTTTTTGCGAAAAATATAGTAGCAAATTAAGTAATCAACAAGTTTCTCAAAATTTGAATAACATTGAAAGACAACACCATTGTAAAACGCGATCTAAAATTTTACATAAATGTGTAAATATTTCAATAATTTCGATAACGATTAACTTTCTAAGCATGGAAGGTTATAGGTACTAAAGAATTTTTGATAATATGTATGAAAGTTTTTAGTTAAAAATACCTCGAAAAATACAAGAGTTCTTCGCCAACAATATGCCTGGCTTTCAAAACATTATTAATAAACAAAAATCAAACAATGCTTTGGAATTATAAATAATATTATATCAATGAAAGAGTATATTATATATTCTATAAAAATTTTAGAAAATGGGACTTGCTTAGCAGAATTTCATTGTTTTTCATAATATGTGATCTTTTTTCGCGATTTTCATAGCTTTTTATAGTCTTACACTTTGCATTATTTTTCGTAAACGATTGCTAAAACTTTTATCATATTGAGCTACTTTAACGAATTAATGTTCCAATAAAAGTAATTGTTCATCACCTAAAGGCGAGTAATCTGAAAACAGTTGTATCGCCAAATTTAGATAACGCAAAAACTTTTTTTGATAATTATTCGCTAAACCTTTTTTACCAAGGTATTAATATTTCAAAAAATTATAATAAATTATGACAGCTATGATGAATTATCGCAGATAAGGCATAAATTGATATCCAGTTGATATAATTCTTGGACAGGCCAATATGTATGTGCGTCATAGAGTCTGAATAGATTTCTACAGGTCGCTGCCTACTCTCCCTGTTGGATGTTATCTCCTTGTCTTTTACTTTTTTCTTTTTCGGCTTTCTGCGACAATATTGGGGTTTCGGGGATGATAAATCCGATAAAAATTGATATAAAATCCCTTACCAAGTTTGGCGGTATAATGACGGGCCATAAAAGGCCTCGTGGCTTCTTTTTTCTTCTTTTCTGCCCGTCGTCTCTGTCTTGCGGTCGTATAAGCATGGCGGAGAAGCCGGCGATCAAGTTGTCGTGTAGGGCCTCCGGCAACAAAAGTTTCATGCGTTATAATACTCGTACAAGTTATATACACGCGACCGGAGCGGCATATGAATGTTCTGCTTTGCGACGTGTCCCTCTACTCCCTTCATCTACTGAATTATTCGCATCAAAGCTTGAAATTTGTCCTTTGATAGAGGTATCGATTAAGAGATCATTGCATAGTTAAAAGAATAGAGCCCACTTGGTCGGGAGAACGAGGAAGAAAAAGACAGAGTCCCGATATATTTGGATGCCGTAAAAGAAAACACGGCTGGCACTCGGTCGGTGCTTTCAGGAGAAAAGAAGACGTTAAGCTGCGTGCTGAGAATTTTATCGTAATATTATTAAAATGTCTTAGTACGCATGGAAGATTATACTGTGGAATGGCTGTCGTTTTCATATTTTATGGCGGAAAGTGTTTAGCTTTTATGAAAGCCCTTTTTACGAGTTGCTGCCTTTGGATAAATGGCATAATTTAAAGATGTCGCTTGTGAAATGTAATTTTTCAATCAAATTTTATGATAAATACCAGGGAACTATTGGTATAATCTTGAAATAAATCGTATAAATAAATTGAATTCTGTTGATTTTGTCTAAGTGAGAAGTTGAATGGCCAGTGTTAATTGAAACGTTATTGAGTAGCTTTCACGAGTCGACTTGTAAGTACGCAACAATAGCACTCAAAGAGAAGTTACTGCGATCTGCATAAACCCACCTCGAAGAAGAGAGATCGTTACGATTCGGAAATTTGCCTAATAGATTTGAGGAAGACTCCGGCGAGTAACGAGATCGCAATTGCTTCTTAAGTTAACAACTTCTTCCGATGAAAATTCCACGGTATTAAAGTTCGCAGTATAACTCAATTCCAATTCCCCTATATACTTTACGAATTGACACAATTATTATTTCGCATATAACTGATAATGAATTAATAAGAGATGGAAATTTCACGTTAAACGTCAGTCAATCAGAAATGTGAATTTTAATCTCTTAAATAATCTAGCATTACATGGAAATATTTAGCAATTATGCGATTGATCCATTCCAATTATAGCCATGAATTTTCATTGCATATTTACCGTGTAACTGAAACATATTCCACACTTGATTATACTGGAATGAGTTTCCGAATAGTACGAAAATTAATCATGATATTTCGCAAATCATCGATCACTTGTTTATTTGGTACGAGTCGACATGGAGAATAGATTATTCATTTATATTATATATTACCGCAATACAACAGTACTCAGAGCTGAAGGGCTTGAAAATCTTCTAATTAACCATGAGTTTGCTTCTGTGCACCAAGCTCGACGTTTATTCGTTCAAAGGGTCTGAGCGAATGAGCGATAATTCGATCGGATTTAAAGATTTATTCGCATAAGCTGAGTGCGTTAGCTTGGAGGAGCAATATACGCACAAACTCGGGAGACAAAGTGAAAGAGACGTATCGGACGGGGGTTTATTAATCCGTAATTGGTATGCGCAGCGGAGGAGATGAGGGTCGGGGGCGAGGAAAGTCAGGAGATGGTCGATGGTTTGTTTTAAGGCTCCGGCATCAAGCGGCTGGGTGAAAAGCGCCGTTGTCGGGAAAGTCGAAGGATCGGAGCCTGCCCCTTGCCTCGATTAAAAGTATCTAATTGATGCGTCATACGTTTTTTGCTGAAGATCAACCGAGCGACCAACGCTGAGTGACGTGTCGAGTTATATTATTGGATTATTGGAAAAATTCTTGTTTTACTTTTACCGTCGATTCAATAAAGTTTCAATGAATTATCCGTAATATGAAGGAATTTTAGACGCAGTATTGTTTCATTTATTGGCTAGCAGTCTTTACTCGTCAATCCTTAAGCTTTCCAATTATATACATATATTATATACAATAAACCAGCTAACCTTATATAAAGAGATCTTATTCAAATATTAAAGTTTATAATGATGGGCAAAATAGAAAACCACTGTTAATCTATTAATTAATAAATAATTCTATTAATCTCATCCATAAATTTTGAAATTATGTACTATAATAAATTCGGCTTTACGCTTCGTCGAAATTTATTTAGCATTTTTGACCCTTTAAAGTTATATTACATAATATCTAATGTTAGTAAATTGCGTTTATTATGATAGTAATTAGAAACTAGTAAATCATAACTTCGATTAAGTTTTAATTGGAAGATAAATAAATTATAAACTAATGTTCAATTAAATAAATTCACATTCACTTGCAGACTTGCTTGAGTACGAAAGAATAAAAAATACCACGGATTTAAAATCACTAAAAATAAACTATGAATCTTGGGAAGAGGAAATAGAGAGGAGTGCTATAATAAAAAGTAAAATGCGATTCATGATTTTGCGAGAAATGCATTCTCGTATATTTTTCATTATTACATATCCGATGTCAATTAATCACATAGGAATCTCTCGACAGTCTCGCACATTCGGATTCGGGTAACAACATTCAACTCAACGTCGCAAAGCATAGATATACAGTGTTTAATAATACATCATGTGTAACGTGTAACATGGTGATATTCGTTATCCAATAGTTTGTTTTGTTTTTCCCCTGTTAGCCTTATTATGTATATTTATATATATTTATATTTTTTGTATTTATATATGTATACATGTATACCTTCGCAATAATTCGTTCTTGTGAAGTGCTTTTTTCTTTATTTCTAGACGGTCAAGTATTGTTAGATTAATTCGTTCTCTCTTATCAACTACATTCAAAATAACCCCTTTTCGGGGCTTCGTCGTTTCATTTTTTTATCTCCTCCATTTTTAGGTTATCCTCCTCTCGTGTCGTACTGTAAACTACGGCTTTATATCGCTTATATTTAGTTTTTGTGTATTTACTTTGTATTTACATGGTTTCTTCGCGTCCTTTGCGTTGCTACGACTGCATTCATTTTTCTATTCTGCGCAGCGATCTTTTGTCTACAATTTTTTTTTCATTTCAATTATTTATAATAACAATTAACAATTTTTGTTATAAAATTAACGCTAAACATTTCTTTCGTAGAATTTTAAAAACACTTCTTATCAGAAGACAAAAATATTGTTTTAAGTAATTACCTTCATTTTAGTAGTATAAAGAATGGCTTAATTTCAGTAAAATAATCACTTAAAATAAGATATTATATACGCACACATTTTATATAAATCAGATTAAAAATATACTATAATTACAAATAATATGGTTTTATACGACGATATATAAATGTAATACGTAAACATTTTGGTGCATTAGCGCTATTTTATTAGAATATATTTAAAATTCTGTAAGTATATGTCGATATTTTTAATAGCAAAATAATATTTATTAAATATACGTAAAAAATGCGCAAATTCTTTTCAATAAAATCCCTTATATTATATATATATATATAAGTATCTATGCTACATGCATATCATACATTACTAAGTGAATCTAAATTGTTTTTATTTATTGTTCGTTGGTAATGTGAATATAAGACATATCCGCGAAAGTAATATTACAAAATTTTCTTATATAAATTCATGAACTTTGGAGTGGAATATTTTGATTTATTTCGTTCACTTCTTATCAAATCGTTCATATAAAAATGGTTTTTAAACTGATCTTGAATATTTGAATATTGATTTATCTAGCATGATTGTAATCAGATGCAGAGTTAACGAAAGTATGTATCGTAATTTCAAAGAGCATGGAATTATTTTCAATAAATTACCGTAATTTTGCATGCCGAAAGCAATGATTTAGATTCACGTAAGATACGGAGAGCAGAAGATTAATCCAAAACTAATCGATAAAGAAAGTTTGAGAGTAACGTGAAAAGTTGTCAAAGAGCTCTCAAAGCAACAGGAGCCATGTAGTCTTTCAAAGTTTGTTAAACTTCATCGCGAGTCCTCTTTTGAAAATTGAGCTTCAATCTCGCATAAATCGGATTCCGCGACTCGGCAGCGTACCCGCAGCATGGACCTAGTGAAATCCCTTACGATCCGACGAAGCTACTACATGGCATCAGCGCCGGGGCAAGAAAAGTGGCAAAAATAGAGGTGAGCGCCGGGCAAAGAAAACGAGGAGGGAGTGACGCAATTCGCGTACTTTAGCGACGCGATTACCGCGGAGATCTCCTCGGTAAATCTGTGTAAGCCTCGAGAGTCCTTCCTTCCGTCCTTAATCCATTGCAAAGCCTCAACCTCTCTTACCTTCTCTCTCTCTCTCTCTCTCTCTCCCTCTCTCTCTCTCTCTCGCTCCCTTGCTCCGAACCTGTTGCGCGTCAACCGACACGCCAGACGCGCCAAGACGCGCTGCGAAAGACTCACGCCCTCGGCGCATAATGGACATTTCTGCATAAAAACGAAATTCCTTTGGTGCACCACGTGTGTGTTTTTCGCCTCCTCTAAGCGCGACGCGCAAGTTCGGTCAATTGAATTTTTGGCGGAAAGCGAACGAGCCGGTGACGCATTTTACATTGTAATCTGAAATTTGCATGGATTTCGGCCAATTTGGTTTTTGCAGCGGGCGGGAAAGAGAGCGGCAGCGTTACAAATTGCTCTCGTAGCGTGGCGCGTCTTTCTCTCTCATTAAAATTTATGTTGCACAAGCCGCCGCCGGCGCGGCTGGCGTGTCGTATCGAAATCGGAGGGCGGCCCGATAAAGGAAAATTCCAATCTCCTCAACGCGCAGAGCGGCGCGCTAAATAAAACGAGAGGAACAACACAGCAGCCGGCATAAAAGATTCTCATTATACGCTCGCGCTCCTGTGTATACCTATACGTGTTATAGAAAGAGAAAAGCGGCGGCGTAAAAATCATGCCATCAGATAAGTCAGTAGCGCGGCCGCGCAAACTTATCGGCCCGCGGAATCATCTTTCCCAGGAGGGCTGCGGCCCACAGGAAGTTCGCGCGAGGAGAGGGAGAGAGAGAGAGAGAGAGAGGAAGGACAACGAGAAAAAATCGAAGGCCTTCTGTCGACGCTATTATTATGCAGTCGAGGAGCGAAAAAGTCGACAAGAGCAAAAAAAGGCCACGTTCGCCGGCTGCGTCCCCGTTATATATTTTTCCTCGCTGCTGTCTCTCCCTCCCTATATTATATCGCATGCGCGCGTGCGCCAAAGACTTTTACAAATTATAATATTCCACTTTTTAATATTCGATCCCTCTTTCTCGTACTCGGCGAGGTTCCAGCCTCGAAAAGAAAAAGACGCAGAAGAGTCGTCATCGCAAATCTGACGTTTCAATCTCAAGTATCCAGATGGGATCCAGCGATTCTTCGCGAACGGCGCGAAGTGAGAGAGGTGCGGGGATTAAAGCACGGAGAGGAGACGGAGGGAGGAACGAGGTGTCGAAATGTCCTTTCTGCCGTCCGCTTCGAATTTCTTTTTTCCTCTTTTCTTTTTCTCCACCTCATTCCTTTTATTTCTCCTTCACTGTGGACGGTGCGCGCAGTGCCAGTCCCGCCGAGATTGTGTCGCCTTTGCGAGAGCGCCGTTTTCACGCGAGCGCGTAATGGGGAGAAAGAAGACGCGCGAGTATTAATTCGGCCCGCTTTGTACTGTTATAAGAGCCTGATGGTTTTACGCTACTATACGCTTAGGCGAAATCGATTGATTGACGCGTTTTTGCTTTTATTCATGAACACGGATTTCACGGGATCCTTTCATCAGGAGTATTTCTTCATGTGCATTTAGAAAACTTACTGAGAAGATTATCATTTTTATTGCTAGCACCCATAACTTTTCTTTCTCCCTTTCAACATTTTTAAATCAACCAATTTTCATTGTAGAAAATTTTCTTTAATAAAAGTAACAATTGTGCGAAAATATAGGTAAGTTTTAAAATTAGTTTCTCTCAATAATAAGGTGCTTCAAAAGAACCAGTTTAATTACTCACTAATGTCTTAACATTTATATATTTTTAGCCTCGGCAGTAATTGGTTTCCAAAAATTCAAGTTTTTCTTAAACATCTATAGTTTGTGGCATATACAATCATTTATTTTTTAGCTATTTAAATAAGCAAAATTAATTGTTATTCATGCTTTCTTGGCTCTCTTGTAAAATTCATGATATATATGTAAGTATAATTTAATTTGAGAAATTAAAATTTTAAGACAATCTTATTAACCAAGTACCTCAGTAATCAATCAAAGCGTATGCTTTGAAGTAACCCATACACTTGTCAAAACACTTTTAATTATTATTAGGATAAAACGTATACAATTTATTTATTTAATTCGCTTACTCTCTAAATGTAAAGTAGTGAAAAAATCACTATTCTGTAGTGATAAGTAGGTCACTTCGGAAATACTGAATGTGCACTCCGAAATAGTGGGCATTCATTATTTCAGTAGTGTATATTAAATTTTTTAAATAGTGAATTTTCGCTATTTGAAAAAGTTAGTATACACTACTGAAATAGTGAATGCACACTATTTCGAAGTGCATATTAACTATTTCCGAAGTGACCTATTATTACTACAGAATAGTGATTTTTTCACTACTTTACATTTAGAGAGTATTGTAGCGTCTTCCGCACGCACTATCAAAATGCATTGCCATTATTTTCCAGTATTTATATTGATAATAAATATATACTAAAGAAATTAGTTGAAATAATTCATGTAGAATTTTGCGCATTGATGTTGAGTCGCGTGGTATTAGAAATTTTCCTATACTATTAGGGAAAAATTCGGAGCATAGACAAATCGTACAAAACTTTATCTTACTGTAAATATACGCTTACATACTCTGTAAATCCTATATTATGACATCTGAAAACTTTATTTTTAATACATTTTTACGTTTGCATATTTTAACCTTTTTAAAAGTGAAAGTTGTGTCTTTCATTAAAATTTTTGTATAAACATGTAAATTTTTCTCGTTAAATCAAAAGTACCTCTAAAATCCTTTACAGCGTAATCTTCGTCCTTTTACAGTACATCATAAACACGTCTGAACATCAAATAGCAATAATAATAAAGAATTATTTCCAATAATTTTATTCCGACCTTAACCGCATCAAGAAAAAGGTTTCCCGTAGCATCAAATTTTTACTGTTTATTTTAACTCATGTAAGTAGAAATGTAATTGGTAACCCTGTTGAGTAGATTCCTTATCCTGATTTAAGTGCCTTCTAATATTTTAAAAACGTATAAAGACAAATTTTAATAGCTATATTGTGATAATTTTTTACAAGAATTAGTTATGGACTACGAAAATGTCGTTGTATTATCAAATGATTATTATACAATAAATGGAAGGGCCCATGTAAAATTAAAATCAATTTTTTAATTAAAAAAATTGATTGCTTCTAATGCAAACGATGTAAAAATATTTTATTATAGAAAATGTACTAGATAATTCGTACAATATATTTATTAATACTATTTACTAACATACTAAAAAAAAAAATTCTGTTTTAGATTACACGTTTATCTACATTTCTATATAGAAACTTTTTACACTATTCTTTAAATTACAATAACATTTTCTGTTTATTCTCTCATCTTTTAAGAAAATAACGTTAAAAAAATAAGTGTGTTTTTCAAGCTCGAAAAGTAGGTATAGAATATTTTCCGCTAGTGTAATTTATGTACAAGAAACCGTTTTCCCAATGCTGAAAACTAAGGAAGCGCGTCTTCCAGTTGCTCGTGATAAAGGAGGAAATAATATATGTGTGAGCTTGGCGAAGGACGCGAAGCGTATGTCGGTATCATCGCTTATCGTGGTTGCATAATGCGTAATATGTTACATCGAAAGCGATTAGGTCTCGTCTGCAGCTCTCCCACGTCGACCGTCATTTGTGCGCAATATTTTTCACGTCGTCGTCTTACACTTCTACTTTAATAAAGGCTTCGTTTTCCCCTATCGTGTCCCTCCACCTACCCTTCCCCACCGCCTCCTCGGCAGCGTTGCTGCTGCCGCTCCTCCGCTCGTTGCAGCCGAAAGTTGCCACTCTAGCGTTCAAACATTAACTATAGGGAACGTCAGTAGGCGCTTTTTTCGATTTGCCATTCTCCATTGCTGTCGAGGCGGGCGGCCTCCCGGCAGGGATGGGCGGCAACTCTGCTGGCGGTAATCGGCGTGTTCGAAGTGGTGGTGTTGCTGCTGTTGCTGCACATTATCACGTCTGATGCAAGCGCGCCTCGTTCACGAGCGAGCGCAAGCACGCCACTACACGGCTTATCGGAGGATCCAGGCGAAGATCAGCAGCAGGGATATCAGCGTCGAGGCCGTCGTCCTCGTTGCTTGTAGCGCCGATGCTGCAAACAGAAAAAAAAGCACGAGTTTAAATGTCTGTTTAGCGATTTTTCTACTCCACATTTTCCTCAACGGTTCATGCCCTTATAAAAAAATATTTCTCTTTTGGAAACTATGTTTGATTTTATTGTTACATTAGTTTCAATTTCACATTTCTACGTTAACTCTGTCACAAATGAAAGTTGCCCACGGATGGGTATAGTAAAAAGATGAATGCAGAGGAATGTATGTACAAACGCAATGCTATTGTTTCGAGCTTTTCATAATGTTAAAAATAAAATTAACCCAGGGAAGTGAAAAGAAAGTTGGGAAAAATATGGGTGAAGTACGCTCTAATAAGTAGAAAAATAGAGTTTTCATCCGACATTTAGTAGTAAAACTGGGAGAAATAACTTCTAAATGTTTTCTCTTTAAACGGATGGCTGAATTCTTATTTAACAACGTTTTCCGACCGCAGGGATTCTCAACCTCATGAATTACGTAAAAATTGTGATTAAAAAATATTATTTATGATCTGAAACCCTTATTCAGTTGGGTCTATAAACTATTCCAAAAATAAGAAAAAAATGACAGTGCAAAGAACAAGGTATGAATGCAATCTTTGAAATAAATATAACTTGCTCTCGAAATTTAAATAAGTGGAAAAGTCACTATTTTATAGTGAAAATTGCTCTATTACCGAAATAGTGGATATACACTATTTTATTAATGTATAATTAACTTTTAAAATTAGTAGAATTTGACTATTTTATGTTATTTTAAGTTAATATACACTAATGAAATTGTGTATATTCACTACGAAAATAGTTTATATCGACTATAGTAATTTGTCCACTAATTTACATTTAGAGAGTTCACGGTGTCTATAGATGTACAAATAATTTTTTTTTTCACCGTTACAAAGCTTCCTTTATGAGAAAGCAAAATGAAGCTATCATCCACAAAAAAGTTTGCTACCCAATTGACCATGTTCCCGGCCTCTTGTATATTCAGCATGGTTGAGAGAAACAACAAAATCTAATCAAACTTTTATTTTTTTCTTGTACCCAGTAGTTTGATTTTTCTTGTAGAATTGCTATTATCATTCTTTAATGTGGTGAAATATGATAATAGTGAACCATTTAATTAGATCTCTATAGATTTTGAGTTCGTTGTTTCCAGCGTTACCAAGTGATCAAATATATTTTGGATGTTCCTGTCACAATCTGTAGACATGAGAATCGAAGTTGCATATTTTGTTTGGATCCCAATTCAAGTTCTGATCGCACCCAGCGCAATTTAAAAAGTGACGATATAATTTTTAAGAAAATTTGTCATATAAATGTAATTTATAAAATAAATTGTTTTGAGATAGTGAAATGTATTCTGTCTTAAAATGTTTATTTTATTAGATATCTATCGTTTTCGAGGAGTTATTTATCGAGAATAAGAGAAGAAGGAGAAACAAATTGTTCAGTGTTTCATTCTCGTAGAGTACCTTATCTGATAGAGTAAAAAAAATTAACGGTAAATGTGTAATGGTGTAGTAAGAAGTATAACGCTTCATATTCGTAAGAAGCAGTTTAATTTTGCGTTTACTTAAGCTAGTTCAAAGCAATTTATTATTTAGAGTTAATCCTTAGCTGGGATAATCCCCTAGCCAGAGAAGAAGCTCATATAATCTTGAAAAGTAAACGAGTTAGATATGCTTAACTATATGTATTTACGCATGTTAAAAGAATCTGAAAATATTTACCAATGTTTTGGGCATATAAAATATTATAAACCTTACATAATTATTATATTATAGTGGCCAAACTAATTTATTATT
>JAPYZO010002040.1:0-15776 GCA_030522905.1 Torymus flavipes
GTACAAATGTATAAGTACATAATAAGCTCATACAACATACAAGCACAGAAGCACTTAGCACGCACATATGATTCTTCATACCGCCTATACTGTATACTGAAAAAAATGGATTTTTCCAATAAGTCCATTTTTTAGTAAAAACTGCATAACTTATGCATTTTTTTATTTTTATGCAAATGTCATGCAGGGCATGAAAGAAGACGCTAATCTGAGTAAGATCGCGTATAGTTTAAAAACTTAAAAAAACTCGTAAATTGGCAGCTGTTTGAAAATGACCTTGAAAAATAAAATTTGAAAGTTAGGATTTTGCAAAAAATTTTTTTGCATTCCCAATCGGATATCATTTTAGTGCAATCGAAAAATGAAAAAATACATGTCAAATCATTTTTTTAGAAGAACAGAAATACTTTGATTCCAAAATGATCGGTGTGGTAGGCATACTCTGGCTGTTCGATTTGAGATGGATTCGGCCTTATCCGCCTTAAACGTCAGTAAACACGGGGAGTGCCCAAGATAGAACTTTTATTCTACGCGAAGCCAAGATAGGACTTCCTTATATGCGCGAAGCCGAAATAATAGGACTCTTCTCCACACGAAGTCGAGATAGGATCTCGTTACGCGCGTATAGCTGAAATAGGACTATTTTCCACGCGAAGTCGAGATAGGACTTTTTTCTACGCGAAGCCGAGATCGGACTTTCTCTCCCAGCCGAAGTATATATAAATATTTGTTATTATTTAATTAAAATACTTTATTGTCGCTAATACTAAAAAAAGAAGGTAAATAGCCAAAATAAAATATATTCTTCAAGAGGATATGTGGGTTCCATAGATTTAATAAATACTCAAGCTTTTTAAATAAATATTTAATTTAAAAATTTTAACTTAATATATTCTTAACTGTAAATATTTTCGCAATAAAAAACATCTATGATCCGCATGTTTACAAAGCTTTCATTGCATATTGTTTTATAAAAGCCGTCTATTAAATATAATAGAAGCTTTATAGTTCATTTAACACTGTTACACATCATTTACATATTTATTACATCTAGATTGAATGAAAGAAAAAGGTACAATTATTTTAAAATTAAAAAATGGAAATAGTGTTATTTTATACTCATGCATTCATTAGCATGGATGTTCGCACATAATATACACACACACATACAGACGCATACAACACAGTACACACGCCAACATAATGCCATACCACGTGCGACGTGCGAGCATGCAGTACGCACGCACACATACACACACGTACACACTGTAATATAAGTTTTTACAATATTTTTTAGTATGCTCTAGAATTATAAGAGATCGAATTTAAAAAATTTTTAATTGTCAATCATTAGTCAAATTTTGTTGACTATTAGAGTAAAGGCACTGTGCATGATTTTACTTTACATATATAGATAGAATGTCTAGACGAAATTTATTGTGTAACACTAATTTTATTACAAACAACCGGCGGTTTGTGTCTAAAAATATGTGTATGATATATGCACATTGTCATTTCCAATATAAATTTGAACTATATTTTTGTAACAAGACTTACAATCTATCAATAGATTCGACACGTTTTTGCATTATCAAGGAGCGCGGGAGCGCTCCGAAGGCAAGTATAGAAGAAGCCTGAAGGAGCGACCCGTGCTACTTATACAATGAAATAGTAATATAATACGTTACATATAACCGGTAAAAAATATAAAAATTAATGATGGTCGAATAAGTATCTCACAAGAAAGATACAGAATCATGTCACATATTATCTAAAAACCGTATTTATGGGCGAATAAGTATCTCACAAGCAAGATACAGAATTATGTTGCATATTATTTGAAAATCGTATTTAATTTACTAATATAAAAATGCTTCTCCTTTAAATGAGCGTGACTTCATAACAAAAAATATTAATTTTTAAAGAAAAATTTTTCAATAAGAAAAATTACTTATTCAGATATTAAAATAAATATATATAACTGTTTACCCATGCTCATAAAAAATACAACTTAGGATCTAATAAAACGTGTCTTAACAATTGAGTCGTTACACAGCCATGCTATCTGAAGTATATAATAAATATAATGGCCCGAAAAGATATACTTATCTCAGAATATATTTTTTTTTAAATGCTTTGTGCCAAAAATTTTATTAATTTCATGCTAGTCCTGAAAATTTTTTTTAATAGATAGCACAATATTACTAATCCTTTTTACAAACATAGTTTCCTCTTTATAAAATAAAATTTAAAGAATCCATAAAATTATCTATTTAAGCATTTAAAATTTTTTAATAATTACAAACATAATTCTTTGAAAGTTACGTTCCTAAACATTTTTAGTACGTTTTCACCTAAAATACACTCACACTTTCTTGATTAATAAATTCCTACAAATAAATCTGTACATTGGTATTTTGAAGTCTTAAAAATTCATAAAATTCGCAAAGCAATATTCACTTGCTTGTCAAGCATAAATTGTCTTCTTCTCGTAGCGTAGTTGCGGGAAACACTCAATCACTTTAAGTAATTATTTCATATTTACTAATTCAATCCATTTTATCCGAAACCAGCGGAAACCTTACTATCCTCAGCTGTCTTCCGAAATCACACACGATGCTATCTCGTAAAGGCAACATTTGCTTTACAAAGATACAACTATCTTTGTGCCCCAGTCTTACTTCTCGGATGGGTTCACCAGTTCTTACATCCCAAACGATTAATGATCCCTACAATTAAATTTCGTTGTATGAAAACATGAAAGTACGATAAGACTGCAACATTTAGTAAATGAGTTTACCTGATTGCTAGTAATAAGCAAATGATGAGTTAGCATCGCTATTTGCAAACTATATGCTGCTCTATGTGCAGGGAGAGCGTGTAATAAATGCCCCTGAAAACGTTCCCAAACACACAACTTCTCGTCAGCGCCAATGCTTATTACATATGATGCCGAACACGTTATCGCAGCAACTGCTCCATCATGTGCTTGTATGCTATACATACATGTTCCTATAACATTAAAATTATAGTTATAAATTAAAAAAAAATTACACCCTAGTATACTATGCCCACTGTGACATATTATAATTTTCAACTTGAAACTTATGAAACTTACACCATTATTTAAACTATAAAAGTATAACGTTAAAAAATATTCTTGAGTCAATAAAGATAAAGACGACGACATAAAATTGGATGCAATACTGATGAAATAGAAGTAGTTGTTCGAATTTAATGAGATGATCACTTAATTAATTAGGAAGTATTTTACCAATAATTGATTCTTTTATAAACTCCTCACCCGAAAATTGGATAAATTTTTCAAAAATTTGATGTATTTCTGTCATTTGTATAATAGGAAACGTTTCATAAGATTTAGTTTAAAGAAAAAAAATTAGGTTCATGAACTATGAGAATTCTTATTTCAATTGTTTATTATTTTGAATAAGTATAGACAATCATTTTTTACATCAATGTACGAAAAATTATATTTTACACCTCGATATTAGGAAGTTAAAAAAATTACTCTTTTTACCACAGTTTCTGCAGAATATCATTTTACAACTTACGGACGTAAAATAGAAAATTCTATTTATTACATTCTTACACTACAATGAACTTTCCGGCTCCGCAACACGGTCGTACAATTTACACCCGTGTTTCATAACATAAATTTCTTTTAATTATTTGTTATTCTTCATCAGCTTTTTTTAATTTTATATATTTATTAAAATAAATGCACTATGTAAAAATTTTCAAAAAAATGTAACTGTATGTAATTAAGATAAATATAAATAACAAATAACAAACCAGTAGAAAGGTCCCATACGCATAAAAGACCATCTTGAGAACCACTACCAGAAGTCATAGGACTCACTCTATCAATAAAAAGGCAAGTGATAGGCCCGCAATGACCATGTAATGTGTACAAAGGTAACTGATCTTCTAGCCTGGAAAAAATAAATCTCTAATGTAAAATTGATTCTTTTACATAGTAGTGATTCAAACAATTTCCAATAGTTTTAGTACACATAAAGGAAAATGGCAGTAATGACTATTGGAATTTTTATTAATAATTAATGATTCAAGTAAATAAACCTGTAAACTTTAAGAGTGTGATCCTGGCTACCAGTCAAAACGCGACCACCTTCACTATCTAACACAGTTATTGCTTGCTGATGAGCCCTGTGAGAGCCTATTTTCATGCAGCGCAGATCTTCTTCTGATTGCATTATGTTATTGAAATCCATTGGCGAACCCGCGCTACCAGTTCGTACATGAGCTATAACGATAAATTATAAATTGAGAATTTTAATTTTAAAATTTTTTGGAAAGAATTTCTTGATTATAAACGGGTTATTATTATAATCTACTTATAATACAAATTTACGTATACTAACTTCTTCGATAAGACGTGAATCCCCAATCAATTTGTTGCCCTTCACTATAACTTTCAAGTTGCAAAAAATCAATAGTACCATTAAGCTTTGCTACAACTACCCTATTTCCAACAAATTTAACAGCCGAAATTCCTAGACCAGAGCCATCATCGAATAAACACTGAAATAATAATAACAATTATTAATGTGGAAAAAAAAATGTGATAAGAAGGTTGGCTGCGGTAAACAATACAAAAAGTAATATACTATTACTAGATTTCAGTTATTTATAGCAAATAAAATGTGGTAATTAATGAATTATTACTTTCAATATAATAAGCTAATAGGATGATTTATAGAGAAGCTTAAAAATTAAATTTATTTATAATCATTCATTTAAAAATTTAATTCATTAATTAAACCTGTCAATAATGTCTATTTCTACAGTAACGAATTATTTTCTTAGACTCTTATCTTGCAGAATTATATACAAAAATATAGAATTTTTATTATCTGTATTTATTTTTATAATTTTTATAATCTACAAAACGTAAGGCAGAAGATAAGTAAACATCTGACTTTTTTTTAAACTTGCAGAAACCTTTAATAATTATTTTAAAATTAAGAAAAACATATTCTTACCTTAAATTTCCCTGTGGTACCTTCCCAAAATTCTAAACTGCCGTTTGCACAGCCAATTACAATCAAGTTTTCTTGATAATCCATACACCAAATGGACGATACGTCGTACGTTGACTGAAGTGTTTTTTCTGTATTCAAAGAATTGCCGCTATTCGTCAAATCATTAAGCCCTCCTAATCTTGGAGAGCTGTTAATTAGCTGTTCATTACAAGATACAGCGTTAACTTCATCGCTACCAATAGCGGATTTGCGGTGTTCTTCAAAGAGTTGTTTATACTGTTCACCGAAATCAAAGCCTTGTTCATAGTTTTGTTGGGGCGGAGGACTAGATGTAAATTTCGTTGAAGTGAATTTGGTATTGATACTAGGACGTAAGTCTGGAAAATCAAAAGTTTGGTCGAGGCTTCGACGAACTAAGTGTCGTTTATCCGTCATCTCCTTGATCTGATAGTCATAGTCAAAGCCACTACAGCCGACAGAGTAACGCTTATTCGATGTATTTCCAGTAGTGCCATTTAATCGGTTGGGCATAGAGCATGGTCCTTGGGGAGAAGACTTTCGCTTATGTGTAGTTGAAATAGTTGAATATGTACCCAAAGAGTTAGATGTTTCAATTTCGCCACGAGACGGAGGAGAGCCACTTTCATAATCAGACATGAATTCATCCTTGAATATAAAAAAAAATGTCATTAAAAATAAAATTCTTTAAAGATTAAATTCATTTATAGACGTAATTCAACCAGTAACAAGAATTTAAATTCTTTACTATTTGATTTCTTTTTGGAAACTTAAATACATATATAAATATTAGAATACAATATAGCAGAAATGTCTACCTGATCCCGTGTCGACTGAGCAACTTCATTATGTGAATTACTGAAGAACTGTTTTCTATCGATGTGTGCAAGTTGTTCACCGGACAATGCATCCCAGATCCTAATGTGTCCAGCTAAGCATGAGCTCGCCACAGTATTCCCGTCCGTAGCAATGCACTCCACCTCCTGAACGTGTCCCTCTAGCACGAGCGGCACCGCCTCGAGAACTAGTTGTGTTACTGAATCGTGGCTGTTCTTTTCCTGAGACGACGACCAGCTCGCCCGCCACTCGGCATAATTTCGCGAGCAGATGCAGCGATACAACACTACCATTGTGTAAGCTACCACAACAACGCTGATAAGGCACAAAACTGCAGCCAAAAAAATTTCCATAGGACTCGAAGGAATGAATGGTGTTTGTGCATTAAAACCACGACTCTCGCCTCTTATTGGTGCTTCCATATCTGTATATTAGAAAGATTACAATTATTTTGTTTTGCATATGCCTTTAAGAATACATTTATATTATTTAAAAAAATAACAATAAGAAACTCAATTAAATTTGGTTTAAAAAAAAATGCAAACGTGACAAAATCTTGAATTTTATTTTAAACATCAATGGACTATTAAAATAACAAGTGGAAAATTTGTCTCAAAATTCTTTATAATTATTAATTCTTCGATATTTAATTAAACGTTTTTCATTTCACAATAAATTCTTTTTTTCCCTTTTAGTATTATGAATATTGCTTGAGACATCTATTTTTCATATAGAATGTTTAGTTTAATCAGATAAATGAATAAATATTCAAAGTAATTATTCAACTACATAGGAAATTGCAAGCTTATTTTTTTCGTTAGCCATCGCGAAAAAATGAAACACGTGTGTTAATTCCTAATAAGCGTCATATACAGACCTGAAAAGTCCAGAGGGTCGAGAGCTGCGGTAGCGAAGCTCTGCCATTGAAATTGCTGTACATCATTTGGATTGCTGATTTGTCTGGCCGATTGAGGACTGACAGCATGTGACAACTTGATCGTGGGAAGTATCGTTATGCGTTCGCCTGCCATAGATATGTTATACGATGAAAGTATCGAAGACCAGTGATATAGAGATAAACGATTCCAGGGCGGAAAATCGACTGGCCGCAGCTTATTCAGTTCTTCCGTGAAATTGTTTGATGCTGGATTTTGCTGTGACAAAATATAAACTTTTGTTACTTGTAGAAAACAGTTATAAAAGTCATTTTAATGTAGAATTCTTAGAAAATTCTCCAAAATGAAAATAATTAACTTATGCTGTTACTTAGTAAATTATATAGAATAGAAGAAAGTTCTAATGAAAAGAAATGGTGAGTTACTTTCACAAAAATATGATAGAATCAAATTGAAAATATTACTGATAAGGAGAGTGCATACAATTTGGGAAGCGGATCTTAACTGGGCTTTGAGAACCGATTTTTCGAGATATGGGTTATCCAATCTTCAAAATGCTTCTGTTATTTACTATTATTTGGCAAGTATTTATAATACGAAAGAGTAAAAAATATTATAAAACTAGACAGAAAAAGCTAAAATTTAAGCTTCAATTCGTTATAAGCAGACAGCGCAAAAAAATAGTTAAAAATAAAAAAAAAATTGCCTCCTTTTTAAGAGTTATTTTCAACCATTTTTTTACGCTAACAAAGATTAAATTTTAGCTTATTAGTCTATTTTTATAATCTTTTTTTGCTTGTTTTCGTATCATAAATACTTGCCAAATGATAGTAAATAGAAGAAACATAATTTTTTAAGAAAATAACGCATTTATAATTTTAGGTACTCAAAGGTTATTGCTCTCTCGAGCTGCTCGCGTTCAATAATGATTTTTAGTTGAAAGGTGTAATGGAAACTTCGTACACCATAGATGCGTTAGCCGCTTTGTAAATTTTTTAATCTATATACCACCTTTAATGCTTTGATAAGGGGAGTCAATTATACTCCCGAAACGTTGGTATATATGAATAAATTCATGCTCAAAAGAATCTATGGTGTACGAAATTATTCCATTAACCTTTCAACTAAAAATCAATAAGTTTAGGTAACCCATATCCCGAGAAAAAGGGCCTATGTGAACTAATTACTAGTAAGGGACTTTATTCTTAGGCACGAAAAATCGATTCTGAAAGCCCGGGTACGATCCGCTTCCCAAAGGCTATGCACTCTGCTTCTCAGTTATTAAAAGGAACTCAGTCAAACATTAACTACAGTTTATTCAGTTCATTGACTGTTTTCTGTTAATTGCTTGAGTGGTATCTTATGGAACTAATAAAACTACTCAATAAGACAAGACAAATTGTTGCTAATTATCAATTTTACTCAATCAAAGGCACTTGTGAAAAGTTTTATTTTTCTTTTATTTTATGCTAGTGTTCAAATGTTTAAAACATCAATTTAAACAAATTTTTATATGAAACTTTTTACCAGTCCTCTTCTAATTTTTCGTTTGAATCATTATTACATCAGTATTTATGACTGTTAAAATTTTATCATAGTATTTATTGTTGTTGTAATTCTTTTAATAAACTTTTGCAATGTGTAACAGCTGAATTACAAATAAATATTTAAAATAATATCTTATTAGAATTTATTGAACAAATAATCTTATACTAATGTGCATAAAATTAAGTATGTTTACCTGTTCATTTAATTGATTTGATCGTAAAGTAGTTGAGGTGGCTACAATTGGTTTCATAGTATTCATTTTTATGTATCTATCCATTGCTTGTGGTCTTTCAATTGTGTACCCTTCCATATCTGTTTCTGGCTTTAAAGTTTCTCCCAAATGAATAACATGCTCAATAATACCAGAATTATAAATTATCATACTGATCCAAACAACCATCCATACCATAAAAGCTCTCTGAAAGATTCTTGTTCTTGCCCAAAAATGAACTAATCTTAAACGCTTAGGAATTTTAACTAAAGTCAGTGTGTTTTGATTATTAGGTGCTATAACATTAGTTGGACCATTAGTTGGTGCCATTCCATTTAATCTTGGATGAGACTTTGAACGAAATATATTTGGCTTTTTATTTGAAATAGTAGTAGTGAACTGCTGTTTTCTTAATGGAGGTATAGTTTGTAGATGAAACTTAGAGTTCTGAGTTGACATTTCTTTTCTTCGAATATCGATTGCAAGTGTAGATGAAAAAAATACCATTTGTAAAAAGAAATCATTTAGAAGTCCAACAATTGCAAAAATACAAAATTCTTGAATTGCTGGTACAAACGTGAACAGACCAATTGTAAGAATTGTAACTTCTGTTAATAAATTTTTCGTAATAGACCAGCCTTCTTTTGACAATCCTTGAGCTACCCGAATTTTCACATCTAAATGTGCTGGAGTACTCACAACACTTTTCGTAAGCACTAATACATTCTCTAACCCAACGATTATCACTAAATAAGGAAATATTTCTTTTCCACTTAAGCTCAATGTTAAACCAAAGAAAAAACACACACCCACAGTCATAGATAATGATGCAACCACTGTAACTGTAGCACTTAAAGCCATACCAACTTTGGATTTAATCAATTCAATTTTTCTGACCGAAAAGTACACATAAATGAATAATGCGACAAATGTCATTGTTAATGGGAAAAAGTCACTATAATTAAATTCACCAGGATAAAAGATGTGCAGAGTTTCATTAGCAAAGTCTATGTTAGATTCATTATTATTCTGATCCTTAGATTGATGAAGTGGATAATAATTTATCAATCGCTGCTTTAATCCTTTTACAAATCTACAAAACATTGTTAATTCAGTTTAAATTTGGATTCAAAAGAAAGATATAAGACAACTTTTTCTTTACAATTACTTTCTTTAAGTGGTAAAATACTTACGTAGGATCATAATCTTTAAAAAATATTGTCACTGCATATTGTAATATTCTTTGACGAACCCTTAATGGGTGCCGTTTTACACCTGTTTCTTTGAGACTCATACCAAATAACATTTCCGCTGTACTAATTTTTCCTCTTTGAAGATTCTATTAAAATAAATACAATATACTTTTAATAAATAGAATTTATTAGAAATTATTCAAAATGTTAGTCATCAATTTTCGTTTACCTGGTAAGAATAAATGGTGCTAATAAGATTTGTATCCTGATTAAATGCTTCAATGCTTCGTTGCCAAAAGTTGGATGGTGAAAGTACTAAACAATTGTATTCTGGTAATACCTCAGGTTTCTTTACATTTCTTCTTTTCACAGCTTCAATATGAAGGCAGACTTGCCCCAAAGATTTTAAACTATTGGAAAATACAAATTTACTTATATTTTCTTTCAAAATAAGTAAAAATCAAGATTTAAGTAATATTTTACATACGTTTGAGAGTCTTGATAATTTTGAATGGTTTCCAATAAATTGAAAATTTCATATAGAGGTCCTCTGTATGCATCAGTCAAAGAAAGGTCTTCAGCCCATGGCACAACTGCTGTTCGAAGAACTACTTGTTGCACATATAAAGCAGGGCTTTCTGAGCCATTTGTGGGACCAATAGTATTGTTTACTACCACCTTTGGAGTAACTCCTGGCATAGGTAAATTTACCAGTGGATAGCTAATTACAAGAATAATAAATAAAAATCTCAAAAAATATAGAAAATTTAAAGAAATATAAAATTACGTGACTTACCAGCATAGTAAAATAGTAGAGATTGCTAATGAAATAACAGCAATAGGATGTGAAGAGCAGAACAGGCCATGGGCATAATATAGCCCTGCCACCCGTTCTGGCAAGGTTCGTGACATCTCCTTTTTAATCTGCTACGTTAACATCTCTTATTTTGATATAATCTCTTTTTCGACCTTAAAAGGAAAAAAACAGATGAATTTTATTAAACTATATATATTTAGTCAAACTTTGAAAGTATTTGAATAATAATGATTAAAGCGTAAGCTTTTATACAAATGATTGTCAATATGTAAAGAACATTGAATGATTAAAACAAAAAGTATGAAGATGAAGAGGCTGTGATTATTCTTAGCTTTATACAATTTATCCATATCATTGTGCAGATATTGCATACCCCAAATAAGATTGAGTAGCAAGAGGAGGGTTATTAAAGTACCTTCTTTAAATGTAGCTTTTTAAAAGTATATTCTAGAAATATATAAAACTACCTTACAGTCATAAGATTATAGTCAAATAAAATTTGGGAAACTCAAAACAATTTGCTTAATTTGACTGCAAACAGGAATAAACAGTGCAAGTGCCAAATAAACAAGAAACATCAATGAAGCCATGAGCAAATGCTTTTCAAATAGATATAAAAGTTGTTTGCAAGGCATGCAAGCTATACACACACTGTTGACTACCAAATTGGAATGTTGATAGAGTGAACAGCACAAAGAAGAAGGGTAAGAAAGGAAAGCAAGAAAGAGGAAATCAGTCACCTTGTTTGCGCTACCTCAGACGGCACCGGGCTTTATATATAACACGATGTCGCAAGGGATCGCGCGCGCAAAATTCTCGACAAGTAGGTAGGTACGTCGGCCGTCGGCGCACACGAAAATAGATATCTCAGCCGCGGCGGAACACACACAAAGCAGCTGCGGCCGTGCGCGAGTTTTTGAGGTTAGGTGCCGCTGCGTGCGCCCTGCACTTGTCTCACGTTTAGCACTTTTTATTTTTCGTTTCACTCTTCGGCATACACTAGTCCCTCGTCAGGATGACCCGACGAGCACGTGGTCCATCGGCGACAGGCACTATATTTACAACGGGGGAAAGCACCGTGGGAAGTGTACAGTGTTGCTCCGGCGCGGTTCGCGAACGACGGTCCTGTTGCATCAGCACTCAGCAGAAGACTCCTTTTAATTATCTCTCACTCGGCCGCTGCTGCGGGTGTTTTTCCTCTCTTCGTACGCTCACCCTGTGGTGTTTGTAATCACGACCTCGTTGCGGAAAGGCTCCCCCGGATACATATCGTGGAAATTCGCCGAAATCACCTGCCTGCTGATTTTGAGTCTTCCTGGCCGCGTATTTTTAAACGCGCGATGACGAGCGACTATATCCGACCGCTGCGCGCGTGCTATCTTCTCTCTACTTCTCTCTCTATACGAGATCTCTTGCTCTCTTGACTCTTCTCTCGCGCTCTATTAACGAGCCTCCACGAGGTAACCAATCGCGGCAGATACACCAAACACTACTATCTACTGCGTAGTGCGTGATCGTCTTGGCAGCAACGACCATCCCTTGCCGCAGCATGTGTGAAGATCAACTGTCTTGCTCACTTACTCTTCGCTCGGTTCTGCCGACTACCACTTATCGTCACTAACTCCGGAGCTCCGATTGCTCCGAACTCGCAGGCGTGTGCCTGTGCTGTACAGCAGACATCGTCGTAATGTACGTTGTGTATACTATAATATACCGTGAGCGAATATTTTTCTTGGATATAGATCGTGTATGTACATATATGTAATTCTGCGCGCTCACATTGCATGAACACTGCGCGCGTTCCATGTGTGTGCGTGGGTTAGGTTAGGTTTGTTTTTATTTTGCGGACTCGGCGGCTACATGCGCTAGGTATATTGCGTTTAATTTTCTCAATAGATTCATACGTATATGTGGGTATGTATACGTAGAGTTTGTTTTCAAAGAAAATTTTGCTATGCTATTTTTAACGAACAGGCTGCTAAAGAGTAAATAAAATGTTATAATTACCTTAAATATAGTATAAAGAAAGTGTATTTGTTTATTATATATTTAAAAAACTAAGTTTTTAAATATATTGCTACATAATTTAACAGTGTATAGATTAACTATTCACTCTATATAGTATAAACTGTTGAGTATGTACTACTCCTTGACGGAAAATGGTTTACAAGTATCCATAAGTAAATTATGTCAAAGTTGTAAGTAGTAACAGTCGGGTACAGTTAAGACGCAGCTACTACCTGTTGATTATACTCAAATTATGCAAAACCTGGATAGCCAATGATAAAAAAAATAACACCAAACGGTGAATACAAAATCTAAATATTAACTATGAATATATATGAACTTCATATTGATAGATATCAAGGAATAAAGAAGTTTTTAAATTATGTGCATATGGGATATCTATACGCAATCTGAGATTTTGCTAAGGGATCCCATATAAGGATCCACGTGGCTCCCACGTCTTTTCCACTTAAGGAAAGAACTTTAAATATTTTTGTTATTTTAATAATTTCAATATAAAATTATTTGCCTGTGTGTATCGAGTTCCATCGAATTTTTTTGGTAAACCGCCATATAAAAACAAGACATGCCTCGTAAGTTTGATTTTAAAAGAGTCATTAGAATGATTCAATCTCACGATTTTATGTATACTCTCGACGTTGTCAATTTTTTATGTGAACAGTCGGGCCGCTACGTAATTGGCAGTCGCCGCATTAATCTTCTCACTCGCAGACCCACTGCTTATTATAAACAGTAATATTTATCTTATTTATACTAATAAGTCGAGATTTATTAAAAAATGTTTAAAGTAAAATAGAATTATAATTTAGAATACTGTTTTCCTAAACATAAGAAAACCTGATCTATGACGCATTAAATCTAGGCAAATAATGAATATGCATCAAATGCTTCTATTTATGTATAACGTGAGGTAATCACGATTGTCGGTTTTTTCGGTATTAAATTAAAAAATAATCAAGAAGCGGAATATTTCTGTCTATTCCACATCATAATTCATATCCAGTATAAAATAAAATAATCTTCGGCCACGTCAGTAAGCTTTTTTAACAGATATTGCTAAGTTTAGCGCCTATCAGTATCATGCTGAATGAAAAATCACAGTTCTTCCGAACGAACGACGAAACTGCTTACGCACGGCAACGAGGCGTGTATATTGTACATAGCGCCGACCATCATCCGTCGGCTCAACGCGCCGCATATACGTCCATATACACGTCGCTGTCGAAGCTCGCGCGCGCCGATCGTCACGCAAGATTATTAGAGAAAATCACGATCACCGCCGCAGCAGCCACCGCCTCGCGTATATATATATATAATAGCCTGCCAATAAAAAGAGTCTTGCTCTGCTCGAGATGTTCCCTCTACTTATCTCTTCTCTTTCCCTCTCTCTCGTGCGCGTATGACGTAATCACGCTGCGATGCCGCGGCCGTACGTGCGTCCACAGTCGATTTCCTATATGCCTATATGCCTATATAATGATGAGTCAAAAACTCGTCCAGATGTCTCTTCACCGCACATAACGTATGAATGATTTATGTACACAAGTGTGCGCCCCGTGTAATCGGCTAATATCTATTAAGATCGAATGGAAATTTAATCGGCACGTAGATTGCCTGCGCGAGCTTTATTCCATGCAAAAACTATTTTTAAGCGCTTTGTCACATTTTTATTGGCATTTCACGCTCTTGAAAGTTTCAATTTTTTAGAGTATTATCTACTTAGTTAATTAATTAATTAGGAAATCAGAAAAGGAGCTATCGGTGCACTCAAGAGAATGGAAAATTATAATATAGTATATTATGCAACAAGTACGCGTAAAATACGATTTTACTCACGAGTGATTGCCGGAGCCAGACACGAAAGCTCGCGAAAGCTATTCGGTCGCTACGCACGTGGCGTATACGATATTTATCGACATAGTATGTGTAAAATTTCATTTTACACACAAAAAAAATTCACAAATACTACGTCAAAAATATTCGGTTTAACTTACATCCTATATAATTACGTAATATCTCTTACACATAGAAAATATGACTCGCAATCATTCTTATGCTTCTTTGGACTATATTATCATGATAATTAATAAAACTACATTCTGTTGAATGAAATATGAAGGTTTATAAAAGGCTTATTATATTATTTTACACCTTCTAATGCGATAACAGAAGAAAAAATAGAATTAGTTATATTTTCACTCCCCTTGCTATTTTATTCATACAGAAAATTTGTAAAATTACGAAAATCTAAAATTTAATAACATCACCTTATTCGCAGTAATTATTTGTTGTAAATAATGATTACGATCAATGCCGAAATATATGCGATAAAATATTCGCTCATTCGCTTGCTATGGTCAATCAATGTTGGGAGCGGGCCGATTCCGTGATGGGAGTCTTCCTTATAGGATATATAGCTTGCAGCGCATAGTTTTTTCAACTTACACCCGAATGCTTTCACAATTTTAATATATCATATACATCTTGTCTCTGTTATTATCGAAGACTATGAGCTGGGATTTATATCATAGAACCATAATTTAATATTCAACAAAGTTAACATTATTTTATAAACACGCCAGTTTATTTCATCTCAACTAGGTAGTTCACTAAATGTCAATTATATAAATATTTATATTTTTCATACTAGAAAACTATGATATAATATGTCCAATTCAAAGTAATATTTGGTGCTGACATGTGCAACAATCATTTTTGGTCTTTGTTTACATTTTGAAAGATTTCTAGTTTAGCATCATTAACTCTGAAGAGTATTTTATTTAAAATAATCATTTTATGTATAAATGGAAAAATGAGACGTCACGTTTGTTTGAAAAAACAGTAAGATAATATGCAAGTAAAATATTATTAGCTCATCGTATTATCAGCAATTATTTTTTATTTTTCGTTAAGCACATTTTAACCTTACATGAATCCATCTCTAAAATTACATAGTCTTTATAATTCTAAACAGAGTAACATCGATGTATGTAATTACGTAAGAGTTAGATTATTATTTTGAAAGACTTATTTAAAGACGACCTTTTGTAAGAATGTATTAAAAGTTATCTTTGATTAATCAATAACTTTAAGATAGTGTTAGCATTATCACTTATCAGGCTTGTTAATGAATAAGTACAATCAACAGGTGCAACTACTCCAGAGGTCATTGCCTTGAACTTGGAAAATTGTAACTTGTTAAAT
>JAPYZO010002042.1:0-18915 GCA_030522905.1 Torymus flavipes
TCTCATTTAATACTCAGGCCTCGTCAACGCATTCCCGATGAAACCAAAAAAACGAAAAAAAGTCTCAGTCGCGAGAAGAATTTCCCATATCCCGCACACACCTATACCCGAAAATAACGATTCTCTCTCGCTCGGAAGCGATTATCGGGGAAAAAAGCGCAAGCGAAGGCCTCAAAGCGGTTTTTGGAACACTGCTCGCCCCGCGATGAGCGTGTGTATATTTATAAACTTCTCGCGCAACAGTGAGCGTGAGAGAGAGAGCAAGAGCTTTTTCGGCCGCAAGCTCCTCTCGACGCGCGGGCGTCTTGGGTGTCGCGGGGACGACGAGTGCGCCATCTTTAGTGTTAAAATGAAGAAGCGCGAGCGGGCCCGCGCGCACTTCGGCCTCCAGTTTAGCGCAGTGAGCATCCGGCCGACGTCGCAAGCACATCTCACAGAAAAATGGTAAGCAGCTCTCTCTTTCTCTCTCTCTCTCTCTCTCTCTCTCTTCTCCGGGATATACGACACTTTCTTCGTATTTTAAATGTATCTAATGCTTCTTTTCTCTTCTTTTTTTTATAAGTTTTGATATATAGTTTTTAGTACTAATCGATAATTTTGCTTTTCGTTTCAGGCTGACTTAAACCCCAAGGACGTCGAAAGTGAGTACCGATCTCCAACCAAATAAGTAACACATTAACACGTCACCGTGTGTTCGGGTTGAACGAAAATCTTGAAATACTAACAAGTGCGCACAGACTGCAAGCTCCAACGTTGTTACAATTAGTGATTCGGGAAGCTCTAAAGTGTTTTATCAAAAGTTCTTGGCGTTCTTTCATGACGTTTCTTGGCGTTTCAACGAAACTGTTCGTATGAATAATGAAAAATGTAAACTTATTTTTGCTTTACAATCTACAAGTTTAAAAAATATCAATAAACTTTTACAAAAGTGATGTACTTTTTGATTGTAATCAATAATATTTTTTACATTTTTTAGAAAGTCACGACAATAAATGCAATATTATTAATAATTAAAAAAAACTTAAAAAATATAGTTATTTTGAAATAAGAGAAATAAACAACATTTAAAAACCTAAAATATTTTTTTAAGTAAAAGTGAAAAAAAAACAAGACTAACCAATAGATTAACAATTAACAAATTCTCCAAGTATACATGTCAGTTTGATGTATACGAAAAGTATAAAGCATTTTTAAAAGCTCATATTACACTTAACGAATGCGTGGCCTAACATATTATTTCTCTTAACATACTAAGAGAGGATTCTCTCACGCTAACAGCTTTAATTTTTCAACCGCATGCTATACATTATTCCCAAACTCCTGGAAAGAAGACACTAGGATACTCAATAAACACGCATCCTCATAGCTCTCTCCAGCTGTCTCTCGCGTGCAGCACATTCCACTCTATGAAAAATTCCCGTGGTCAGTCATAAGGCGAGCGCGCGCGCGCCTCTTTCTTATTTTATCCCCAAAGCCGAAAGCTCGATTGCGCAATATTCTCTTTCCACTCGGCGCTTTTAATCGAGGAACAGTCTTCCGCCGGCGTCGTTTAAAAATATCTCCGGGCCGCGCGTGCTTATATGGCCGGCGCCGAAGTAATCTGACCCACTGCGCTTCGCCGTGAGATGTTTCTGAATATAGGAGAGGAGCGCGGGGATGGCTAAAAATATGCACGTGTTACCGACAAATTTTTCCCCCGCCTGTTTACCGGGCGCGCACGCGATCAGGCTTTTCCCAAGCAGGCCGGATGGGCTATGACAATTGGAGCTTTTAAAAGATTTTGGAAACTGATGCTTATGTAGCTGTGCATATTATCGGGCAATTAATATTGGCAAATTTTTCATCGATGTGTAATAGAGAATCGAGTGAATAATTATTTTCGATTATTATTAGACCGCGAAAACGTTTATAATTCGTTTGCTCCTTGTGCAAATAAACAAAATCCGTTGCGTAAATTACGCAACGGAAATGACTAGAAAGATCGTTCGGAAGAAAGTGTCGAAATTGGATGAATATAGACACGTGTTTTGAAAAAAAAAAAAAAAACATACGCGTTTGTCAGCCAATTTATTTTTACTCAGGATCGGAGTAGACGCCTGCGTACAGTTAAATATAATTCCTTCCCGAAAGGCCTATGAGACGAATATTTTTAGAACGTTATTTACGCTATACTCCTAGCCAAACGACGCCGCGTTTGATTTCGTTTGTTGAATTTGAAATGCCGCATTCCATCACGCGGTCTTAAATTTATTTTTAACAGCACAGATATGTGTAGATGCATATAAGAAGTTTCGAGAAACTTGATACACAGAATTAATGATCCTAAAATGAAAACTACTTTTCATACGCACCCTGAAAGAACTCGCAAGAAAACATTTATCTAATACAGCTACAAAACACTGTCTGACTTGTCACCCTTCTCTCTCCCGAAACAGAGGCAGAGTTCGCCTTCTCCATCTACGACGCTGACGGTTCCAACTCGATCGACTGCGTGGATCTGGGCAATGTGCTCCGCGCCCTGAACACGAACCCGACCGATGCCTCGATCGAGAAGCTCGGCGGCACGAAGAAGCGTGGTGAGAAGACCATGAGCCTCGAGGAGTTCCTGCCCATCTTCAGCCAGGTCAAGAAGGACAAGGACCAGGGATGCTACGAGGACTTCATCGAGTGTCTCAAGCTCTACGACAAGGAAGAAAACGGCACGATGCTCGGCGGAGAGCTCAGTCACATCCTCGTCACCCTCGGTACGTGTCGAACGTTCTTTTTATTACAATTCCTCTCTTTTACGATAAAATTTTACGTTAAAGCTTTTTGTCCTTTTTCCTAACTTGTCATTACGCAAGAAAGGGTTGAATTATTTCTTAAAACTATATAATATGTATAAATAAACAGTCATTCTAAAAATATCACGAATACTTGGTATGTGCCGAAAAAAGATTAAGCGGTCGAGTGATCCTTGAGAGTTCAGAATAAACGTGCAATAGGAGTAGTGCTGCATGTTCTAACGATTCTCGTTTTTCTCGCGCAGGTGAAAAACTCACGGACGCTGAGTGCGAAATCATCGTGGCAGACTGCTTCCCCCCAGAGGACGAAGACGGCTTCATCAAGTACCAGCGTGAGTACAAAACCATTCGTTTCGACGATATATTACTTCCGTTAATACAGTAGGAGAGTCCCACTTATACTTAGATTTTGTTGCCCCAATCCAAAGTACTTTTTTGAGTTTCTTGCAACCCTTTTCTCAAGTATTCGTAGAAATATAATACTATACTATTTTATATATATAAATAAAAAAAGGAATGCTGTTTTAATCTTAATAATAATAAGAATTTATCAGCAACTAAATACTATATGCATAAAGTATTATGAGTTTTAATAATAGCAAATGATGATGAAACTGAATAGATTACAGATTGAAGATATACTATGAGTAGTAAGGAATGTTTAGTGCTTGCGAATTACGTAGGTTATTTAGAGAACGTATTTAGAAAGTATTTAGAGATTTGTTTATTCTACTCGAGAATATATCTTCAACGTAACGCATATATGGCAGTACAAACAAAATTTGTACAATTAAATAAACAATATGTCTTACACCATTCACCAAAATTGTATTTCACATCATCTTCAAGTGACCACCAACATTGAAAAATAAACCAACTGTATAATAATATAAAGTTATCACACGAAAATTAACATATATAGTTTTGTTACTAAAAATCATTAATTCAGTTGAACGTTGTGACACGTGTATACCACACTTAGATGGAACGCACACCTTGTGAGTCCTATTTTTTCTTTTGGTAAATCTTAGAATTGTTTCTTTCCTGATCCCCCTCACTTTTGAATGCAAGTTTATAGAGCACGAATTTTTGATCCATCATACAAATAAAAAAAAAACACAAAAAAACCCAAAAATGGATGATTCGTCGGCCGGTGAAGGGAGAGATTAAGAAGCACCGTTATTGAACCCCGTAAGTTGATCACCCCCCTACTTCTTTACTCTTTTGCAGCATTTGTCCAGAAGCTGATGTCTTAGATCGCTAATTATCACCGTCCATGAACGTGTCCGGGCAATCGTGAGTATATCCCTGTAGATTGTCCTTGCTGGACGAGCGAGAATCTACTTTTATCTCGGAGACTGATACAAAACCATTAAATATTATAAAAAACAAAATTTTCTATGATTTGTATATAATTTGATATGAAGGTTTGTCCTTGATATGTGTCTGATGGTAAGGTTCGATTCTCGTAGTCCTCATCGCTTTATAGCTTTCTGCTTTTATTAAGCTGAGTCAAGCTCGACTTGGCTTAACTCAGAGACGATCATAATACTCGCGTAAAATAAATATATATGTACATACATAGGTATATAAGCAAATGTATTTTTTACAAGTTTCTTATGTATATACGTAAAGTATTATGATCCCTGCCAGTAGATTGCTTCAATGTCTTCGTCTGCAGCAACATCTAGGAAAAATAAACGCAGCGTTGCAGTGCCAGCAGAGATGCAGTTGAAACCGATATAACTATACTCGCTTGCTTTGTTGAGAAAAGTATTTATATACCTATCTCCCCGTTTGTCTTTGACTCTCATCCTTTTAACACCACTATTCAATTTGTTCATTTAAATGTTACCTACAAGTTTCTGAAATTTATGAAAAAGTCTATCGAAAATTTGCTTGAGCATAATATTCGGAATTTTAACATGCAATGAATTGCTTACAGAGTTCCTGAAACAATTGTGCGAGCGAGAAGAGTAAAAACGGATGAAGCGGAATCAACAGACACGCAATTTCGATCGCAATTGTAGATCACGAAGAAAGCCAAGACACCTTCGACACATTCAGCAAAGCCATCAACTTTTATTTATATCCATTCAGTGTGTAGAACAAACATTTTATACACACGAAATAGCCCAGCATTTTACCGTAAGAACGGCAAATCTGTAACAACAATGTATCGAAGCACAGCATCGCGATTTTATGAAAAACTTGTTCAAATTTGTCCATCAGTCATAATAAATCGACGATCGATATAAATTATTTATTATATACATTCAATATTGACAAAAACTTTACGGTCAAATACTTCAATGTCTCATTTGATTTGATATATTTGTTTTAAGATTATTTTTACATAATAGCAGAAAAAAATATCACTGTAATATACTAAATTAAAGAAGACTATATACTGTGCAGTTTATGTATTAATTTAATAAATTGTACTATAAAGTCTGATTCTTGGTGTGAATATTTCATAAAATACCTTACCCTTCCCCCTATCTTCATTATGTAATTTTTCATACAAAAATAATAGCGAATAATAAATCATCAAAAGGTGTAAGTATAGTAATAAAGACATTGATAATGTTTCTGTGTCAATATATTCTGTTATTAAAAAGGCAGAATATCTGTTGCATGCGAAAATATATATTCTGAGAAAAACATCTTATAAACTATATGTCTGTATTATATATATGTGCAATTATAAACTATATGTAAATTTATAACAAAATATTTTGAATAAACTATATAACGTAACAATAATATCATGAAAAAACTATGCTAACAAATTATATAACTAATTAATAATCTATATAAAAAAACCGGCATTGTTTGAAAGCATTCTAAAAAGTTTAGAAATTTAAACATTTCGGCAATCACCAAACGATTCACGTCTTAATCCATAGATTTTTGGGAATATTTCGTTCAATGCTTCAATTAATAAGCAAAATACCTCATTAGGTTGTTTTAAATTTACAGTCGCTTTGACAATATTCTTTGACAATTTCTTTATTGTCTTTTGATCAAAATTAGTTTTTCCATCATCAAGGGCTTTGAAAATACTTCTGCAATCTTCAAAGAGCTTAGTTTCTATTAAACTCTGTCGCGTGTATATTATTTCTTTAATATCAGCTTGCTGATGCTGGATGTAAACAATACAAAAATTAATTGTGTAAAATTTTTTTAAGTCTCATATTTAGAATTGCAATTTGAGGCGTCACCTTTTGGAATTTAGCTTGTGTAAATAGCGGAGGCCAGTTTTCAAGACAAGCTATACAATCACAAATAAAATTATAGCTTTTTATATCTTTGTGTCTGTCAACAACTGGTTTATGATAAAAAATACTATTATAATTATCAAATATCTAATAAAAAGAATTAAAAAAAAAAAAAAAAATTAAAAAAATATTTATATAACTACACTGATTATTAACTTTGAAATACTTAAAATAAAATTGAGTAATAAAACTGATGAAATTATTACTTAGGCATACCTGAGAATTTTTCTTGATAGGTTGTAGTACATAACAAATGATTTTTCTATCCTCTGTAAAGCATCTGCTCACATTGGGGATACAGCTGTGATTAATGAGACTAGCAAGAGGTGTGATAGATGTTGCTGTATCGCAACATCTCTTTGTTTTGCATGTAGCTAAATCATTTTGCAGTTCACATTCATGCATCAAATAAGAAAACTAAAAAAATATCAATTGTTTTTAAAAATTCTTTTACAGTACCAGCCATCATTACAAAATTATAGATACCTACAGCATGGGAGTTATTTTTCTTTATTCCAAAAAGCTTAATCAGTAATGATCCTAGGAAAATAGCATCTTCGTTGTGCATCAAATCTTCAATTTTATTCAATTTAAAATCTTTGCCAAAAAAAGAGGTATTCTTCATTATTAAACAAATTAAAACTCCAATAGCACTATTTGAAAATAATTTTAGATACAGATCACGACCTACTATTAGATCACTGTTTAAAGTGTATATACTTTTAAAAGTATGATAATTCAACTTTTCACTTTTGATGAATCCTCTATAAACATCTAAAAAACATTACTTAATTATGGATACCAATACTCAACTCACATTGCATAAGAGATAATTATTTTTACCTGAACATTTATCAATGGCTGTCAGCTGATCCCTCAGTTTAGAAATACTACCAGCCTCTTTTATCCCCTTTATCATCATTCTAATGCAAATACGATAGGTACTCATTAGGTTGCCATCCAAAATGGATAAGAGTGGAAAAATGGAGCATTCAATATCATGAAACTCTTCCCATGCTTTCTTTCTACACTTCTCAGAACAAAACATGGCCCAACTACAGTGCTCGCAAGGTATACCTGACCAGCAGATCTTTAAGCAATAACAACAGTTGGTATAATACTTTCTAGAATTTAAAAATGTAACGTAAATCTTCTCAACAAAAACAATTTCCCCAGGTTGAAAGTCACGAGCAGCAACCAAGTGTCTCCCATACTTCTTGGTCCAATTGATATCAACAGCTTTGCGAAAATCATTAGATTCTTTCTTGGCCAGAATCTCTGAAATTTTGCTCCTCTCATCTTTGTCCCCTGCCCTTTTTGCTTCGCAAATCTTCATTTCCTTCAGCTTGCTCAACAGCCTCTCCAGCTCCTGTCTCTTGGCATGCTCCCTGCTGATCTTTTCGAGGCAGCGCTCAGCCTCTGTCATTGCTCCCTTGAATGAGCCAGAGCCCATGGCCTTCAGGCATTCAGCTTTACGACAGAGCAGCTTCACCTTCAGGCCCTCCATGGCTGTGAGTCTTAGGGCCCTGTCTATGTCCTGCAGACTCTCTCTAAACTTGCCCACGTGCAGGAGGAAGGCGGAGCGATTGCCGTAGGCGAGGGCGAGAGTCTCCGAGCCGCTGGGTGCCAGGGCGACGCTGCGGCAGTAACGCTCGAAGACCTGGGCATGCGCACCCTCCCCGTGGCCGCCGCGGCGCGAGTAGAGCGCGTTACCTTCGAGGCGCGCCTTCTCCGATAGCTCGACGCTCTTTGACGCCTGCTTGGAGTTCGTCGTCATCGTCCAAAGTGCCGCCTCGATAGCTGCTCGATTGTGCATAAGCGCGCTCATTAGCACCTGCCGCTCCACTTCCATCGTTGCTTTCTTCACATAATGCGCAAAAAATATGAAATAACATCTCTTATTTTCATTAGGTATTAAAATCAAGCTTTAAGTACTTGGCTTACCCGAGGCTTCCTTCACGTTTTTCCTGGAAGGATGGAGCATCGATGTGCGTCGCGCTGCCGGTCAGCGGAAGGAGTAAACTAAAGACACGAGGCGAGGAGAGAACGAAGGAAGTTACTTACACTGGCGCATGATTCGAATATAGCAGGGCTGCCGAACCTAGGTTCGTCTTCTAGGAACGAGAAACCTATTGGTTGTTAGGGACTTTTTGAGCGCGCGAACTTATGAATTATATAAACACTTGTACGCTAGGGGAACGCGGATATCGAAAGCTCGTGGGTTACCTACTACTGGATTGCGGAATGTGTGAAACAAAAGAAGCCCACTGTTTTATGGTGTCTTGTCCAAATTCCGCGTTTCAAAATTGTCGGTTATACAATAAAATTATATCAAAGAAAAGTGTAAAAATGTCCTCGTTATCGTCACTGCCGTCTGTTTGTACTAAAAAATCGACTATTTTTAATCTACTTACCAAAAAGAAATCACTGTGAGTATTTTATTTGAAATATTTATAAAATTTCAACATACTTATACCCCACACCTATTATGTTTTATAGGGCTATAAGTTGTAAAATAGGGATAATCAATTTTCTCCTTACTTATACTATACTTTGAAATTAAGTTATTACCAGCCAACACCGTACAATTCACAATCACTCGTTCCATCAGAACTAATTGACATTTCCTTGTACCGTAACCTTGAGTACTCCGACCACAGCTACCTGGACGACCTGCGACAGGCAATACCCATCCCCACAAGGTGCCCCAATGCCCAACAGTATGGGACCGCCGAACCCTGGCCCGACCTGCCGCGCTGGCACCGCCTACCCCTGGAGCGAAAAATGCCCGCACTGCCTGGCCTCGAGGCCGATCGCGTGCTCGCGAGGCGCAAACTCGGCGAGACGCTGAGGCTCCAAGTTGCAGAGGAGAAGAATTTCGATACGAGCGATCCCTGTGATTACGAGGCGAAGCTGGGCTACGAGGGCATGCACGATCCACATCTGAGGAGATTCTTCAGGGAAAACGGCCAGGTGCGGGAGCTCGTAGTTAAGGTAGGTGTAAAACATACCAATATAAAAAGATTGCCAAAAAGATATATATTTATTGCGTGATATAGAATAGAATTGGATGTGGTTGTAAAGTTTCATAGTAGTTTTTTTACAGCTTTCTCATATTGTATGTATTCCTTTTTGAGAGTAATAAAGTTTATGACTTGTATAATTGAAATATAACGTACGAAATGTTGAATATATAAAGAGGTGTATATAATATGATTTTTAGGCAGGACTCGTGACGCCTGAATTGGATGTGAAATGCAGCTTAAGAGAGTACAACACTTACAGGAACTACTTGCGGATAATGCACGGAAAGATGGTGAAAAAGGAACTGGAGAAAATGGACGAATTGCAACGAGAGAAAATGTTGCTGGAAATGACGGAAAGACAGGCCCAGAAGAAATTAGAAGAGTAAACATATTTAAAAAATTAGACAATTTTTTGAAAATACCTATAATTAATAATTATTAATAAGAAATTTTTGCATATATAAACAAGATTAAAGAAAGGCGAGATAAGAATGAACCTGCTGCACGAGCTGAGACTCAGGGACGAGAAGCATCTGCAGAATCTCCGCGACAAGTGGCAGCGCAACAAGAAGCGCTTGCGCAGCCTTCGGCAGGCGCAGCGGCAGGGTCTGCAGGAAAAAAAGGACGAGGCCGAATCGAGGATTAATGGGTTCAAGCGCAAACGCACGTCCATGGCACTGAGGGAGCAGCAGCGCGTGCTCAATACGCTGAAGAAGTGGAATGAGCGCGACTGCGCTCTGGAGCGCACGCTGAAGACAAACGCGGCACGGTGGCGCGAGCAGCGGATCTCCGTTGTCATTAACAGGTGAAGCAAAGCTTTGTCTATTAGGATGATTTTCACGGTGTAACGGTGTTGCGTTCCGTGCAGGTTCGAGAGGAAGCGAGAGTGCCAGGAACAGTGGATGCAGCGGGAGGCGCTGATGCAGGAGTGCGCTGACAAGTTCAAAAAGTCCTTCCTCGATTGCTATCGGCGGAAAGTCGAGGAGAGTCAAAGGAAGTTGCAAGGTAAGGGATATGCATAATTCGAGACATGAGAAGTGTCAACTGATTATGTTGTTGGGTGCCCGACAGAATTGTTCGTTGCCAAAAGAAAAGCTTTAGAACAAGAGCTCAAAAGGAAAGCCAGAAGAAGGACGAAAAAGACAAGCAGCTGTCGCTGCCCGGTGTTAAGTGTTTCATAATAGAATAAGAATTGATGCAGAGAGATTATTCCTAATTATATTATCCTTGAATACTTTTGCGAATTTAAATTTTGGTATAGGTGATTATTAAGAACAAATAACACACATTTGTTTGCCGTCGATTTCATTTTATTGCTGTTTATATTTATTGCAACTTTGTTTGGTACTCTTTTTTAAACAAAATTTGCAATCCGCGACAATCGTTAATAATAATTAATAGCATACGTAGAAATAGCTGTATAAATTAACCTCACATCAAGATCCTTAATATCAAAATGTAATTTCTATCAACTATTAGCAAAAAAGTTTTATCGTTTTATGCAACTTTTTCCGTTTTGTATAGGAAAAACGATAGAACTTTTTTGCCAATCTATTACCATAATCTTAAACATTGTTCTTTGCACAATGAGCAGATTTCAGTAATACACAGAATATATATATATACGAGTAAAACAATAAATAACAATAGAATACATGATGACGTTATATTATATGTCAATAAACGTAACAGAAATGGCTGTATTTTTTTTTTCACAGCTAGGTCTTATATATTATATTACAATACTGATTCGTGAAAATATCAGCTATGGATTGGTCTTTAAAAAAATCTGTAAGTTATATGCTATAATAGAATATAAAAAATCGTAATTATCTACGATCGTAAGTCAATTTGATTTTACCAAAATTAACAATTAAATTTCAAAAAAAATTTTTTTTATAGAATGTATATAAGTACTATAAATGATAAGTACTTAAGTGACATGTTAAGTACAATTAAAAACCACAAGAGCAGAAGAAAAATAAATGAAAACTGTTTTAAAAAACCATCATTACTGATATTCTCGAAAACTTTTGTCAAAAGTATATATAGCTAGTCTTAAACGAGTAGGAAAAGAAACTCTCTTCGACTGACTTGTTGGTATTAAAAAGACGTGACCATTCTACAATTTGCATCGAAAAAAGAAAAATCTCGCATCTTCTGTACCACAGAGGCACAATATATACTCTTTCGTCGTTTAAAAAAAACTACGCTTCGCAAATCCACAGGCACAGCCTTTTATAAAACCACTACATCCCTGATTCCTCCTGCAATAATAGTCTCGGTGGGTCCGGATCTATATATGTACAATATGATGAATTCCAGATTCGTCTTTTGCGTGAGCGATGGTACATAATAAGTGAAAAGAGTCAGTGAATGAACGGAGAAACTGTGGGTGTGGGTGTGTGAGAGATATTCCTGCCGTCGCTAACGTTAAGGGACAGTGAGAGAGCATTTCGTTCAAGTCTTCGAGGGCGAATGGACGAGGCATCAACTGCCGCTTGCGTGCAGCAGCGTCGTCTTAACTTCGTTCAGCTCCTGGCTCGACGCGTGCACGCTACGGTGAAACAAGTCGGGGTTGCTCAGCAGGGGCTCACTTCGATCGCGGTTCAGCTCCAGCAGCTGGTACGAAGATTTTTCTACAATACAAAATTCTCGATATAATTATAATTGTTTGCAGAAGCTAGCTATAGATTGTAGTGAAGACTTACCCCTCGTATTGTGCAGTAAATACGAAAGTTCCTCCCGCGTGGACACGTGCTGGAAGTCCTCTCCGCAAGCTCCCTTCAGAACCGCGACGACGTCCGATCTCGGATTATAGAAGTACAAACCCTGCTTCCGACTGTTGAACTCGCTTATCAGGGCTGCGATTCCCTTAGCGGCAGTGAAGTCAGCTCCTAACACATATCGGCAGTCGACGACAACGGGTATCTGGCTGGAGCCCTCGGTGATTCCGGCATTGCCCACGGACTGCTTGATGAAGTCTACCGCCGGGAAGTACAGACTGTTGCCGGGCGTGACCAGCAGATACTCCGCGCCCGAGTCGGTCTGCCGGAAAGAATAAGCTTATTAATGTATGCACATCATAATAATCGCAATATCATACATGGTGTATACATACGTAGTACTTCTCCACGTGGACCTGGGGACGTGCCGAAGGGTAGAGGAGGAATATAAGGTTTATGCCGACGCCGGCGACGATGCCGTACTCGACCCCGATGACGAGGCACAGCACGAAGGTAGCGAAGGTCGGGATCAGGTCCTTCTTGCTCGACCTCCACATCAGCTTGACAACCTCGTACTCGATCATGTAGATGACGGCGCAGATGATGACGGCCGCCAGAGAGGCTGCAGGTAATTAGCAAAGGAGATGTATGATGCTATGTGAAAATAGACGGAGAATAGAAGACTCTCTCACCTTTCGGTATGAAGTAAAAGTAGGGCGTGAGGAGTGTGAGCGCGAGGAGTATGAGCAGGCCGGTATAGAGGCCACCCATGGGCGTCCTGACGCCGCTCGCGTGGTTAACGGCGGAGCGGCTGAAGGAGCCGGTGACGGGCATGGAGCTGGCGCAGGAGCCGAGGACGTTGCAGACGCCGAGGGTGATGAGCTCCTGGGTGGCGTCGACCTGGCTGCCGCTGGCGAACGCCTTGGCGATCGCGACGTTGCCGAGGACGCCGATTATGGGCACGAGGATGATCGAGGGCCCGAGCTCCTGGCACATCTCCATGAAGTCGAGGGTGCGGTTGCCCACCTGGCTGGAGAACGGTGGCAGGGAGAAGGTGGGCAGCCCCGGGCGCACCGGTCCCGTCAGCACGAACGGCGACTTGCCCCCGAGCTCCAGCCTGTAGGCGATGCTCGAGCACACGATGACGACGATCGCGTTGCGCGCCGTCGACACCAGCCACAGGGCCTTCTTCAGGGCGCGCTGACGGCGGCTCGGCTTCTCGGCGGACCCTGCGCACCCGGACAGCCTCACGTCCTTCAGTTTCTGCGCGCGAGTATAATTCCTTCAGCATTTAATCCTTATTGCGCCATTAATATATATCTCAATTAACGACTCTCACCCTGAACATGAGCAGCACGAGGATGCAGCTGAGACTCATGCCGGCGTCCCAGGGGCTGGTCTCGTGGATGTGGCCGGCGACCTGGCGCAGCGTGTCCATGAAGCCGACGGGCGAGATGTGCAGTCCGAGCAGGCCCTTCAGCTGCGAGGCGACGATTATGACGGAGGTCGCCGAAGTGAAGCCCACCGTCACCGGAATCGAGATGAAGTCTACCAGCACACCTGTGGGTATTCAGAGAGTTAGTTTAGAGGATCGTCTACCAAACGTTTATGGCTGAGCTTGGAGGATTTGTGCTGACCTAATCGGAGGGCAGCCATGAGCAGCTGCATGCAGCCGGAGAGGAAGGCCAGCAGAATGGCAAAGTCAACGCTGCGGCCCTGCACGTACTGGTAGGTCATCAGAGACATCAGGGCCGTCGGACCGATGGTTATGTCCTTGCACGAGCCCAGCACCACGTAAATCATCGCGCCGATGAACGCCGAGTATAGGCCGTACTGCGGAACAATGAGCAAAATATATATTTTTAGAGCTATAGGAGGTAAAAGCAGATTTGAGAGAGAAAAATATTTATTAAAAGCAACATTTTATAATCATTTCTATAAAGGTCTACGCGGAAACGATAGCGAGAGACTATATATATATACTATATAGGCTGATGAATAAATTAAATGTCTCCCGAGATTAGCACGTGCGACTTTTTTGGGCGACAACTAAGTATAACTGCACTGTCATTTATTTACATATCTCTCTGTCTCTCGCTTGGCTTAAATCGCCGGTAAGAATTAATGCATTATTTTCCTCCAGATATGCGGTATATAATGGGTTATCGGCTTTAATTCCGGCTCGCGGACGATCGAAGCTCGAATGTTTTTACCCGCCGTCATGTGATTGATATAGTCTTAAAATATTGAGTCATGCAGACAAATAATTAGTTATATATGGCTCTCGTGCCAACTAATATTTATCGTCTATTTTTACATTCAATCATAGTGTCAATTATTATAATATACAATTGTCACGTGAATGATAGGTATAATTTTAAATTTTGACATATTGTGTACAGTGTCAGTATATATTTTACAATAACGATAGCATTTACATATATCTTTCATTTCGGTGTGTTGTTTAGATACATGAAAAAGCTTCTAGAACAGGAAAACTGTGCACAATTCTTATCGGAATAACGCGAGTTTCTAACACACGTGTATATAATTTGTTTAAAGGTCGCATCAACAAATTATTATTTTATCGTTCGACAAGCGACCTGCAAAACTTTGACTTATCATCTCCATTGTCTTGAGCTTAAAAATTCTTACAAATTGAAATCTATGGCGTATACTGACCTGTGGCTCGAGGCCCGCTAGTGTCGCATAGGCCAAACCCTGGGGCATGACGGTCAGCCCGACCGTCACTCCGGCGATCGCGTCGCTCAGCATCTTCTCCGAGTTGTAGGCGGGTAGCCAGCCGACAATCGGCAGCCGCCGCCTGAGCAGCGAACGGAAGTAACCCCGCGCTACCCATCGCCGTCGGCTATTCATGCCTCCCGTACCAGCAGCAAATGACGCCGCCGTCATTGCGCCTGCTGATCTGTTGATGAGTAGTTAGCCGTCTTCGATTAACGGCCTGAAAAAAACAAGTATTGTATTCTTTTAAATTATATACCTATAGGTATTGAAAATTTCAAAAACTAGTTTTCGTAGGGCGACTTTAGAATCTATGATCAATCATTTTTCGCAATTTTCAATAATGCGACGCACAGGAATATCTAGAGTATGTCTGTATAAAACGAGAAAAAAATTATATTGCAAAGGTGTGCTTTGTTTTTTTTTCTTTTATATTTCTGGGCCCTCTAAAAGCGGATTTCCTGTACAATTTCTGTAAATTAAAATTACACATTTATCATGATAGAAAACCTTGCTTGCCAATCACTCAGTTGTGTTTTTTGTTTATGTTGTAGCCGGTACAAATATAATAAAATTTTTGTTCATTACATTCAATGAAAGGTCGATTATTAACAACAGGTAAATTAAGATAAATTTACAAATAGAATTGTACAATAATAATTTCTTCTATCTTTTGAACAATACAGAATCTGATTAGACATATTTTCTGTTACGCGCATACAATCGCTATTATACTCTCCGGTAAGGACTTGAATATTTCTAATGCTAATCGCATATTTATACAATAACTCTGTCCTTAATGGGATAAAGACTTTGGATATTATTAGAAGCATATTTTCCCCTTCTCACTTAATTCGCCAACGACCCTGAACGATGAAAGGTATAAATTGAAAACAATAAATACACTCAGATGTGAATAACAAGTACCTTGCAACGAAATAATGTACTTGCACGCACGGTCATGAAAATATGTATTATTTGTATGCACAGAGCACCCTTGAAAATGCTATCCGTCAGAACCGTGCTTTCACGGTAGTAATTAAACGAACTACAATGTCCGAAACTTCAGGTTCCTTTCTTCGGCCATTCGAATAACGATTAAAAAAAAAATAACGCTCGAGCAGCGTATAAATTTGAGATTCTTTTTCACGCGCCTTCAGTGCGTGCATATATGTATTACAATAGTATATATAGTGACTCTTTGTATACGTATGCGCATCTAGCAAAGCGTGAAAACTATATTATGTCCGACGTTCGTTTTAAGACGTTCGTTTTAAGACGTATAATCAAGAATAAAAATTATGCGAATGACAACGATGAAAGTCCGATTAATCAATGGGTATGGTGTGTAGAAAATAAATTGCACGTCTCGTGTTTACGTGCGTTGCATAACAGCCGCGCGTCGTCCAGCCATAGCGTCCCAAGATACATCACGAGATTCTTTTCTACCGTAATGCGCTTATACTTGTAGCATTGAGACTTTAAGTGTTAATAAAAGTTATTTTCTTTCTCCGCGCCATCAACGAGCGTATATGTATGATCGAAACAATGAAGTAGATGTCGATTGTCGGGGGAAAAAAGTGATACGTCGTAATTATGCGCGTAGCGTAATTGAAGACAATTATGATCGTGTAACCTTTTTTTCCTCACTTTTTCCTACATGTAAGTGCGCAGGGAAACGGTACGAGGTATAGTAATGTTTCCTATATAAACATATTGATTGAATTTATAATATTATAAGTGTCGTAATAAAGAAATATAAACGAGCTTAAGGCTTAAATGTAGAAGGAATGTACATGAATAATTTATACTAGTTTAAAACTGAAATAAAGTTTATTTACAATTCTTGTAATTAACTTTTCACTGGCCATTACATTTTACCTATTATATAGATGACTAGCGCATATACTTCTACAATGAGGTAAATTGAAACACTGCATTGGTTTGCGCGTGGCTAATCTAAAGGTAAAAATAACTTTCAGTTATATTAATAGAATAACTGACGATATAAATAATGTAAGTAAGCCTTCCTATATTTTTTGCGACTTTACACTGTACCCTGTTAACGCCTTTAATAGATATAAATTGAACCACATAAGAAAAATTAATTTTCAATATCGCATAATCCCGCGGGCAATCCGTGCGGAACCTCACGCGGTCCCATTTCCTTTTTTTTCCACCATCACTGCCGAATCAATGCCGCGGAAAAAAATGCCCCCGTCGTCGTTGTCACGCGCAAGGACACGCCTAAGTGAAATCCTCCGAGGATAATGAACAATGCGCAAGGTACATTGTTAATCAGAGCGCGTGAGATCCCCGAATTCATATATGGCGGTTTTACGAGTTTTCGGGCTTAAAATTTATGTCCTTAGCGTTTTTCTTAGATATTCATTTTTGTCTATAAAGTGTTTAGTCACGTAAGTGCAATTCGAATGGAGCTGTATGGTTGCTTCAGTATTATATGTTTGTTGTTTCGAAATATTGATGTTCGATACCTCATCAGCTAAATGTATCACTAAAAAAAATTTTACTTTTTACTTTTCAACTTTGTAGCAACATGTATATTTAAATTCGTTCATTTCACGGTTCAAATGATATCACACATTTTTTGTTTGCACTTTTTTTGTATGACACTGAGCTGATCATTATTTAAGTTGATTGGTAAATTACATGTGTTGATACATTTTAAGTGACAATATGCTATTTTTCATTTGCTATATATTTTTTCACAAATGGACTTTTATCCAAATAAAAATTAGCATATTTTTACGCATCAACAGGTCGAAGTAGTGTAATATTTTCTACTGATACTCCAATTATCTGATAATTTACTTCAACACGAGTATACACTAAAACGTCAACATTAGTTGATTTGAATTGTTTTTTCCTTAATCAAAGGATCTCGGTTTTAACAAATAACAAAAAAGGCAAAGTTTTGAATAACTTTAATTTTATTAAATTATCTTAAATTTGTTGTTTTAAAAATGATAGTATACAATCAAGAATAAGATAAAAATATATACTCGTGCGAGTTTACTTATATATGAGTATTTATTTCTTAAAAATATATTACGTTGAATGTTTTTCAGAATGTACTTAATTAATTTAATAATTATTCATAATTGTGAATCCGTTGTTACTGGTGGATTTTATTTATGTTATTGTTATAAAAATGAAAACGACGTAAAAATGTTAAAGGATTGAATTCCTGCCTATCAAAAGTGATATTTCACTCTTCTTCTACAGCCGGTTTGCAGATTTTATGTATCCACATTCACTACGGAGACGCGGCTGTTTTTCTTACACCGCACGGTCCAGCCAAAATGCACCCGACTATGTATGCGAAAAAAAAAACGATTTAGTCATTCCAGCAGCACCACAAACACACGCTTTCTATACACGCGCGATTCCGTTCGCGATCGTCTAGCCTTCGCCGCACAGCCACCTTGTGGAATTCCAGCAATGCACACACTGTATAATACACTCCTCTTTCTCTCTCTCTCACACACACACACTCACTCACTCTCTCGCGAAAGCATCTCTATCCCGTCTTTTCCTCTTTCTCTCTTTTTTTTATTCTTGCTCTCGCACCTTTCACACACACGCACTATGGCGTACACTTACGTACCTCCGAAAAAGCAGTCTCGCACTGGGCGCGTTTAAAAATATACACAGAGTACACACACGGAGAGATCGGTATGCGCGAATATTAATCGGCGAGAGGGAGAGAAGCGCGCGTGCGCCAGCGCGGCCGACCGAACGCGAGAGACTGTGAAGCCGATCGGCCCGGCACGTGTTTCTTTATACGCGAGTCGACGACTCCTTCTCTCGCGCAGCTCTTTTCTCCAGCGCCCCGCTGCGACCAACGACGGCTATATACGCACGTGTGTGTGTGGGCATAATATATACGTTCGGCCGATGTTGGTGGGGTATGTGTACGAGGGATCGAAGGATCGATATCGGTTTGGATAGAATGCTGCTTGGCAGAAAAATTGCTGGCTGCAGGTGATGCTGAACTATGTGAACCTTATATTTTTTCATTTTTTAAATAACAATAAACCTCTTGCTCCCCAATATTTCTTATATATAATGAGAAGGCGAAGGTTCTCTCCATACGTTTTAAATACGTTTCGTTTACCTACAGTACTTGCTCTTTGTTAAACACTGTAACCGAGTGAAAGTAAATAAAGACAAACTTGTTTTCTGTTTTTAAATTTTTGTTTGATTATTCCCCCGGAAAGGCTGCAGCAATTTCAAGTCTTTGTGTTGTTGATCTTTTATATATTAAAATCTGTTGGCAATCTGAATGTATGGGAAAAAATCTGGCATGTAAACAAGGGGGCACGTGATTCGAAGA
>JAPYZO010002044.1:0-17179 GCA_030522905.1 Torymus flavipes
AATAAGGAAGCACGATTCGGAGCACATGCTTTCAAAGGCTTTAAAGTATGTTACCGACAATTGCAGAGAGCCGTTTTTCTCTTTCAATTTTGAAGTTAAAAAAAAACACTTTGACACGTTGTAGATTCGGTAAAGAACTACAACGTATAAAAAAATTCTTTCTTAAAATTGAAAATTGAATCAGAAAAACCGGTTCTTGCAATCGTCGGTAACGGGTATACCGAGCATTACCTTCATAAGATGTAAATAAAACTGTATAAGAGTCCGTGACGGTATTTTGAATCAACCTTAGGTAAAATGTAATCTTGGAAAAGTTAAACAAAGTACCTATGACTAAAAAAATTAAGCTATTTTTTTTAAATAAAATCGTAAATTTGATGTAGTACAAGAATAAGTAAGATTGTTAAAATTTCAAAAGATGCATAATTATGTATAAAATAATTCAAAAATTTGGAAACTGTGTATATTTTTATTTTGTTGACTTTGTGCATCTGTAATGACATACTTAAACGTCTAAACAAATTGGACATGCATCTTTTTTTTTCAAGAAAACTTTATTAAAAACATTCTAAACTTTTGCTATCTACTATTTAAGATAAAAAGACATTCAGATACTCTAAGAAAAATATGTATGAACTTTCTCTGTAATATTTAGGTTCTATATATTGGTAAGTACCTATTATGTGAAAAATTTTCCCATGACACCAAATCCTGAAGAAAAAAACATCATGTAAAGATGCACACAGCGTGCGCATTATGTCACCTTATATGGAATCGAATTCGGAGCCAACATAGTCACAACTAACCACGTGACCCATGCCTGCTTGCGCCATCTTGCAGTCGCGCGTGCTTCGACTAATCGGGGCAATCGGGCTTCGATTCTCTTTCTGCTTCTTCAAAATTACACATTTCACCTTATTATTTTGAATAAACAATTTCTTACAGTCTCGTGATATGTGCATTTTTCATCTTAGAATGGATATTAGGATTGTTAAAAGATTGTCAATAAGCGCGAGATAGGAATTTCGGGAAGAAAATTTGAATCCCACGCAATATCTCGAAAGGACAAAGACTAATCGTAATCTGTTTTATCGAAGGCGCGAGAGAGCCGGACGATCCTCGTTTCTCGTCCATGTTTTCTTGAGTGGGAGTGTGGAATCATCTACACCTGGGTGATATTTTGCCCGGTTTTGTGCCAACGACCGAGTAATTAAACAAAAAGAACAACATGGTAAGTTGTGCAATTATTGTTAAAGATTTTTACAGTAACGTTTCCAAGCTGCAGAGCCGACGTTTTGACGTGGAAATGGAAAAACGTCGGGGTACCGGTACTGCGACTCCACTATGACAAATGGCGCACGTGCCTCGTTTTATCCGAAAAAATGACTATTCATTTTGTCGTTAATCGTTGGAAAAGTAATTTTTTAGGATTCCGGTTCTGTGAGACGAAAAGTAATGGAATTTTTTATGTTTCAACGCTCGTGCGTTACTGTATGACAAAGCGACATTTTGGAATAATTTATTGGTTATAAACGGAGCACGACGCTATTAGAATATACATATAGTCAGATAAAGCTTGTAGGTATTTAATAGGACGTTTGAAAACGATTTCATTTGTTTTCAGGTGTCGTTAAATCCGGTGAGAATTTTGAAAAATGAGGCGGAGGAAGAAAAAGCTGAGACTGCCAGATTAAGCTTGTTCGTGGGAGCGATAGCTATTGGAGAGCTTGTAAAGTCCACTTTGGGCCCAAAGGGTATGGACAAAATTCTGGTTGCCCATGGACGTAGTGCAGGGCAAGTTCAAGTTACAAATGATGGTGCAACAATCCTCAAGAGTGTCGGTGTTGACAATCCTGCTGCAAAGGTTTTGGTTGATATGTCGCGTGTTCAGGATGATGAAGTTGGTGATGGTACTACATCAGTTACAGTTTTTGGTAAGTTTCCAATTAAATCATGGAGTTGATGAGACAGTTAATTTTTTCAGTTTTAATTTGTATGAAGGAAATTTGTGTAAAATTATAATTCATTAAAATGTATTAAAACAAATACATTATGCAAATGATGAATCCTTTAATTAAATTTTATGTTAATTAGTTATGCTATTCTAATAGCTATTCTAATTTGTTGCTCAAATGTTTAAAACCTAAAACAAAAATTGAACATAAATAGAAATATCCTTAATAATTGATTTCTATTGAGTTACTGTAAGATAGTTATATTAAAAATTATCATTTTTCTAGCTTCTGAACTATTGAAGGAAGCCGAAAAATTAGTTGAACAAAAAATTCACCCTCAGACTATCGTTGCTGGATGGAGAAATGCACTTCTTGTTGCAAGAGAAGCTCTCAAAAATCTATCATCAGATAACTCTGCAGATTTAGAAAAATTTGGTGAAGATCTGCTTAACATTGCACGCACTACACTCAGTTCCAAAATTTTGTCACAGCACAAAGAGCATTTCAGCAAACTGTGTGTCGATGCAGTTCTTCGACTGAAAGGCTCTGGTAACTTGTCAGCTATTCAAATCATTAAGAAGAGAGGAGCCACTTTGTCAGATTCCTTTTTGGATGATGGATTCTTACTTGATAAGAAACCAGGCATGTACCAACCACAGCAGATTATTGATGCTAAAATCCTCATTGCCAATACTCCTATGGATACAGACAAAATTAAGGTATTTGGCTCAAGAGTCCGTGTTGACTCAATGGCAAAGATTGCTGAACTGGAATTAGCAGAAAAGGAAAAGATGAAGGTTTGTAGTCAATATTAGTATTTCTAAAACTAATTATGAATACTAAATTTAAATGTACTAATATATTTTCTTTTGTAGGATAAAGTAGAAAAAATCGTTAAGCATGGCTGCAATGTGTTTATAAACAGACAGCTAATTTACAACTACCCAGAACAACTCTTTGCTGATGCTAATGTCATGGCTATTGAACATGCAGACTTTGACGGAATCGAAAGATTAGCGCTCGTCACTGGTGGAGAGATCGCCAGTACATTTGACCACCCTGAACTTGTCAAGCTTGGAAAATGCAGTAAGATTGAACAGGTTTGTATTTCATTTTTTTTCTTCAATATAAAATTACTGAGTCACATAAATCCATAAATTCAATAAAATTTTATTTTTCCAGATCATGATCGGCGAGGACACGATAATGCGTTTCTCAGGTGTAGCCCTCGGCGAGGCCTGCACCATCGTGATCCGTGGCGCCACGCAACAAATCCTTGACGAGGCTGAGCGATCAATTCATGACGCTTTGTGCGTGTTGACGTCGACAGTGAAGGAGTCACGCATCGTTTACGGAGGCGGCTGCAGTGAGATGGCTATGGCGTGTGCCGTGATGAAGGTAGCCGCTGCTACTCCTGGTAAGGAAGCCGTTGCCATGGAGTCGTTTGCACGCGCCCTGCAACAGCTGCCCACTGTCATCGCCGATAACGGTGGTTACGACTCGGCGCAGCTCGTGAGCGAGCTCAGAGCCGCTCACAATTCCGGTGCTTGCACCATGGGAATAGGTACGTAGATTTTCACCTATTTGCTTTTGAAATTCGGCTACGTAATACGTCAAGCTTTCTTATTTTGGAAATTCAAATTTAATAACATGTGGTAATTACAATTTTTTAATGCAATTTTTACAGATATGGATAAAGGAGAAATCGCTTGCATGAAGAAACTAGGCATCACAGAATCCTGGGTCGTGAAGAGGCAAGTACTTCTTAGTGCTGCCGAGGCAGCGGAAATGTTACTTCGAGTCGATGACATTTTGAAGGCTGCGCCCAGGAAGCGAGTACCCGATCACGGACGTTGTTAATTTAATTTGCGAACTTTTCACTGATCTTATTCATTGCCTCATGTCGCGTTTATCACTTATCGAAAGATAAAAAAGGTTAATAATAGTTTTATTACATAAGCACGTTTTCTTCTAATTTTACCAAAACAAATAAAAAATAAAAAAAAACACCCGTAAAACTGGTCAATAGTTATTTGTCATGTTGACAAAGGAAAAGTATTTATATGGAATCGGACAAATTCAGATTTCATTTATTATTTACAATAGAAAATGTGCTCTACACTAAGGCTACTAAACATTTAAAAAAAAAAAACGCTAAGCTTCATAAAATATTTTATACCAATGTAAACGTTTTCATGATAAAAGTTTACTTAATAAAGAAATTGCATATTTTATATGTTCAAAAGATTGGGGTAAAAAATTTTCAACACCTTTCATTTTATATCAAATACTTTCTTACAACTTTAATAAATACCTCGTTCTTGTTTAAAATATAATAAACAGCTGCATCATTTGTACAATATTCGTGGAACTCTCCATCACAACACTTTTCAACTACAAAAATGACTATTTAAATTCATATTATTTGTAGAAAATCAAAAGAAGCTTAAGACCTTATTATTTGTTAAATAGTGAACGGAATATTAATATGCAAATCGAAGCTTGGAATCATATCCCAATTTATCCAGATTTGGTGTACAAGCGTAATTAATCATTGGAGGTGGGCCACACATCAGCACTATTGTGTCCGATGAAGGTGGGAACATTTGTTTAGAGATCATGTCATCATTTACAAAGCCAGTACTGTACTTCCAGCCTTCACTTCCTGTATCAATTGTATACCAAAGTTTGACTTGATCTGAATGCTTCTTGGCAACCTCTTCCAATTCCTCACGCAGCAGAATGTCTTTTTCAGTCTGATTTGCATAAAGCAAAGATACTTTCGTCTTATCTTGTGGATCCTTGGCTATAGCTCTAATGAGCTGCAACATTGGTGTGATACCTGTACCTCCAGCGATCATTACAACCTGAAATATAAAATGATTATACATTATTATCTTTGTTAACAGTAGATTGATATTTTTAGTTTATTTCAACTTGCCTTATTTGCAGAATATTCAACAGGAGGTTCTTTTCTGAGAAGTTTAATTGCAAATTTACCCCGTCCATTGTAGACAAGTCGACCAGAAGGTCCTCTAAAGTCTACGGTATCACCAATTTGGAGGCTTTCAAGATGTTGCGACATCTTTCCACCCTCTGGGAATTTAGGGTGGACATTTTTAAAATAGACCTGTAATGAAAGTATTCATTTTTAGAAATCATAACTACAAAATTCAGCTACTCAAATATAATTGTCTCACCTTAACAACAAGATCTACATGGCCTTGGTCATCATCACTGGAAACTGGAGTATATGCACGTATAACAACTTCTCCACTAATATTAGCTGTCAAATGCACATGCTGGCCAATGGGAAGGCCAAGTATGTGCTCCTTGGTTGGCAGACCAAATCTAAATAGCCTAGTGTCATGACTGATCACCTGTTTCTCAATGAGTGGCAAGGCATACTTCACGGTGGGCTCAAGAAGGAGAACCTTCTTTTTCTTCCCAACTTTTAGTGTGAGGTATAACTTAACTGCTACGCCAACTGCTATTATTGTTCCGACAGCAGCCAATGTCGGCAGGACCTGGAAGTCACACAAATAAACTTAACAATGCAACACTTTACAGTATTGTATTTCTTCCTTTTTTTTTCTTTTTTTTTCTTTTTTTACAATACTTCATCTTTTTAAAAACTCTTGTTTTCCTTATTTTTTGCATTTTAATTTATTGCCAACTATTTTCTTACATCAAGCGCCTGAGAAGCTACCATTGTTACGGAGCAAATGAAAAACGCATCAAATGGCACAAGGACTAAGATTATCTATCATTGCTCCGAAACGCTGAAATCAACTAGCGTTCGTGTTCGGGCGAGTCAACGTGACGAAGCCACTTTTTAAATCGTTAACCGACTATACCTAGAAAAAACGGCGTAAAGCATTCTCCCACATATAAGTACACACACGCATTCAGTCAATCCTCGCTATAAGACAGAACGAAGAAGGAGAAAAAACCTTGAACGCCGTTGAGGTTAACGCCGCATTTGAATGCGCGAGAGAGCGGTAAATCTTATAAGTATAGAAAGAGACGAAAAAGATCGCTCCTCTCCTTTCGCTGAATATATTGCCAAGTGCGATTCATTCACAGAGAGTATACACTCGGTCGTAATTCTTCTTTTCAACAATACGCTAAGGCTAATTAATCGCAGTAATAAAAGATCGATCGGACGATTAATTACCAGTTGCTGCGAGGTGTTTGACATCGGAGAGAATTAACGTACTCGGCCGAGACAGGAGAGACAGAGAGGCAGGCAGGCGAGCACGTGGTTAGGTCGGCCTGCCGTCGTCTGGTGTAATAATGGAAAATGCGGCGCGCGCGCACACCGCACCGTGCGCGGAATCCAGAAACCGGAGCGCCAAAGTACGTAAACCTTCGCGACGGTGTAGAAGTATATATATATATCTACGTGTGTAAGGAATGTGTAAGACTTGGTGGGTGTGTATAGTCCCGGGGAAGGTCAGCCGACGAATGAACGATAGGTGTGTATATATATAACACGCGTAATCTGAATGACTTCAAGAAGTTTTCGCGGAATCGTCGGTACATAATGCACGAGAATACACAATGTAAGATGTGAGAATACGCACGAAGATAGAATACCACCGGTTACGTATGTCTACCCACTATTCGCGCGTTACGAAATAGCATCGAGGCTGAGCTCGAGGGCAATTTTGGGATCGGTGCGTGCAGTGCACGCGGGGTTTCGCGCGAGGTGTCGTTTCGTTAATTGGGGGAAAATAGCGACGATAATGAATAAGTAATTATCAACGCGCGTGGCGGCTGTCTCGGATGCATAATGCACGAGCTGGGACAATTTGAAATTGAAATTTTCGTGCAGTGATCATTGTATTTGCATGCGACGTAATATACTTATACACTACGGTGCAGTATATTGCCGATGCCGATATTTTATTTATCGGAGAATGTGAGAACTTATAGATGTGATATCGGGCTCAATCTTTTATGATAATCGGTACGACTCGGTGATTTCTTCAAAGTAGATTTTTTTTATTAATCCGTCTTTGCGACTGATTTACTGATAAAGCAAATGCACTAGGAGACTTCCAATATTCATTTTTGTAATTTTATCTTGTGTTTCGATGTACCTAGACGTATAGTAGAAAAACTGCTGACTGACCGGCAAACTATACTATAAACTATGACGTTATTGCTAGAGTCTCAATGATTGTTAATAAGAAGCGATGGTAATGAAAATTTGTTGTTCGAGCATGCGTTTCGAAAAAATATGTCAAGTCATCTTGAAACGTGATGCGTTTATCGTTTTGCGCCATAAATAAGTATATTACTCTTATTAAATCAAGTGGAATGAGATAAAACCAACAATTTTGCTCTATAATGTTAAAAATATGTTTCTCGAAGATGAAAAACCGCGTTTAGCAACCGGATCTGTATTTTCGGAACCTTTTAACCGATTGCACTATATTATTTTAACATAGTGAAAGCAAACACACGACGGTCGACAGTAACTGTCCCTTTGAGGAAAGTCTGGAGCCAAATCCAAGTCTATAATAACAACATCTCGCGACACATGTATACACAGGAAGCACCATGTTTCTAATCATTCGAAGAGAAGTTTCATGGCAATGCCATTTTCCGTAATGTATTAATTTGTAATAAACAAGTCTACGACGATTTATATTAGCTAATTTTATGCGATTCATGTAAAAGTTTCGCACGAATTTCGAAGACAAAAAATATTGAATTTTTTGATAAAGGTATATATACACGTTTGGAGGAATATTTTTTTATTTTTTATTTTTAATCTTTTTATTTTAGGAAATACGATAAAGCAATGATAAATCTTCTAATTAAATTTAATTGTGCTTAACGGCCACCTGCGAGACATTATATCAAGATATAATTAAAATGTATCAAATATAATGATAATAAAATTGTCAATAAAAATGCCATTTCCTACAATTTTCACCTACACCTACATACTCGCTCCAAAATCTCAAGCTCTTTGACACTCTGGCAAAACCCGGCACATTCTCGCTGCTCCCACACTGGTAAATATAATCTATATCTTCCTCTCTTTCTCTCTCCCTCCACCGTTCTTCCCGGCCATCTTGGTCCGCGCCACCTCTTCACTGTACATATTACCAGCACGCGCGCTCGTCAGCCCATGGGCTCATGAGAAAATCCTCGCGAAAGGGTGAAAATCCGCGCGCGCTATATTTAAACGAAAAGTCCGTCCCTCTCTCTCTTTCTCTTTCTCTCGCGCGAGCTGTCTACGAACGCGAGAAATGGCATTGCCCACGATGTTCCTATTAATAACGACGAGACGGGAAAGAGGCAGGAAGAGAAAGAGGAGGCGATTTTTAGGCGCGCGATCGTCGGTATTTACCTCGGCGACTGCCGGCTGCTCCGCATCGCTGCCCCTCATAATATTCCCTGCGGATGATGCGTCGTCCTCTGACCCTGACCCTACGTACACGCGCGTGTACTTACAGCACAGTCGATGTATCTACTAACTAAGTGTTATATGGACAAGGCGGTATATACACATACGCGCACGCAGGGACTAACCGCGCGTTTCACATATATACATGTATACGTCACGTCCCGCGAGCGAGCGACACCCGCTATCTCTTATATGGCACTGTCAACGCGCGCTCCGTCTTTTCGACGAGAAACATGCTAAGTTTATAAGTTTATTAAGTATAGCGCTGGAAAAAGGAGAGCGAGAGGAGGTGGACATGTACGCCACGCGTGATTACGTATATATATGTATACGCTCGGACGACGATCATGCGGCGATGGGAGCGATATACTGTCGAGTTGCTAAATAGCGGAGAGCAGATAACAACGCGGGTATATAGATAAGGGGCGTGCGTGTTTACGCACGCGCGTGTGTAACAGAGAGAGCGAGAGGGAAGCTATATGTCAGTTTGTTGTTGTACTTTGTTGATGGATAAGCGCAAATTTAATTATAAATAGTATAACACTTGTTCGCCGGCGATAAGGTTTTAATGAAAATAGAAATTTACGGGTCTCGCACTACTAGATGAGCTTGGAATTCCACGGAGCTCTATTGACCTGTACCATCACGCGGGATTTTCAATCTGCGCGCTATCGCAATGTTGAGTGTACATCACACGAGGGAAATTCATGTATTGCATCAACATTGAGAGAAAAAAAAAGTATTATGTCATAGTGATTTCCAGACTATATACTTGTTTCTCAATTCATTGATGAATCGAAAGTTGGGTTTCGAGGAATTATATTTATTTTTACGTAAATATATGAGAAATTAAAAAGTATGCTGACATCTTAGCTTTTAATATGAACGTCATATATGCACTTTGGAAATCACCGATATAAAGACGATAATTTTATTGAGTCCGCATAGCTTTGAATAAATACTTATTTTTCTTAATTATTCAAATTATTCATCGATGACTGATATATTATTTGATGGAAAGGCTTGTTATATATTATAAATGCATTCATTTTTTAGCTTTCAGCGTTATACGTTAACAACAATAATGCATAAATAACGATGAAAGATTCTGGAACGTTCACGACTGATAAAAAGTGCGCTTCAATCGAAGACGTATGGGTGTAAAAATGTTTTCAATAAATTCCAATAACAGAAAAAGAGAAGTAACAATGCTATACTTGCAATTAAAATTATAAATATACAACGCTACTGTCAGAATTTTGATCATAGAATAATATTTAACATTATAGACAATACATGAAAAATCACTTAATTTTTAGTTTAATAGTCGGAAAAAATTACGGTTAACTCAAAAGTAGTTACCGCAGGGATTTCCCGTTGGCTAGATAGCTCTTAAACGTTATCGCTAAGGTAGTTTTCGAGTAAACTGTGATCTGAGAAATTTTCTTGAAATTCGAGCTGTGGACCGATTGTGCGTTATTCTTTACCGATAATTAAAATTTAAGATTCCTCATGGGAAGAGGCGTTATAGAAATAATATTTTCACCTATATATAAGAAAGAATCTTTAGGCAAATTGTGGTGAAAAATCAAACAGACTGGCAGGACCGTTTTGAAGTTATAGTAATCTAAAGTATAGCGTTGTTTAATTGCTCTACGCTACACACAGCTGCACGCTGCGAGCGCGACAGAGCGAGGGGCATGTGTAATCGAGAGAAACAAGCTGCGGTAATACCTACCGTCCGCTCAAAGAGTTCTTCACCATCTCGGTGTTAATAAAACGCGCATGGCAGACAAGAGAGAGTTGAAACTTTTGCTTCCGATCACCACTCGAGAGCTACCTTAGTACATATTAGCTTTACGAATCTTATATTTTCTTCGTGCAATTATCGAAGATATAACTTAATAATTATCCCTACTGTATAAAAGAACGATACTTATCGCAATTATCATGCTTTCTAAAAGTTCGTATATATATTATTAAAATACCAGAACAACTCCATTTTAATCAATTGCTAACTTTTTTTTTGCTCCGACACAAGGCAATTATCTCATTTGAAAAAAAAATTTACTTCCCACAACAGCTCGCGAAACCGCAAAACAGCCTGCAGGCATTATCGTGTTCCTGCAAAAATCTCGCACTTCTTTTATCGCGCTAGTATCGAATTCCGGCACAAGTTACCGAATACGCGCCGCGCGTGATATAATTATTATATTACCGGCCATTCTGCACACACGAGCTTTGAGCGTAAGTATACGCTTATTATTGAATTTTGGAAAAAGAAAGAGAATGAGAGGAAGGTTCGGATATATAATAGGCGTGCATTGTTTTTATATACAGCAGGCGGTGGCGGGGCACGCCGAAATGTTTATCGCTAGGGCGATAGGCGAGGGGAGAGCCCATCCTGTCCTTGACACGACTTCCCAATTCTCAGAGAGAAATCTCTGGCGCTCTCCGCTACGCGTATTTATCGAATTCCGGCCAATTAAGCTCTCTAAGGCGTGCGCTTGATAAATAATAAACGTTTCCTAAAATAAAAAGAGAAGATCGGCCGTTCGTCATGACAGTAGTGTAGTTTCCTTCCTCGAGAGCGAGAGACATGAATCAAACGATGTTACGTCAACTGCTTTGGTACGCATGCATATTCTTGTGCTTTGATTGTTTCCTTCTTTTTTTTTAAATAATAATATTACGTGTCAAATTCGATAATTGTTTCTTGCATTTCCGGTGGATTGACTGCGTGGTTAACATTTTTATTTAGAACAGTGATACACTTCTTCGATGATACATTATAACCTGTTTTTATGATGTGCGCATTAAGTATATATGGAATGGAAGTGCTGTGCGAATGAATTATTTTCGGTGATATACTTTGGTTTCTTCAAATGAACATTCTTATTGTATTAATATTTATGAAGCAAACATCGACATTTTTAGTGAATTGTTTGAAATTTTTTTTATCTCACTTAAAATCTTCGATTAAAAACTTTTATTCCGGACTCCACTGTAATGACCACTTTATTGACTTGAAAAGCGGAACAAATGTAGCATTTGATTCCCAGCTCTTATACTTTAATTCCCTCATAGCAGAGAAATAAAGTAACTGGCCATTGCCGCAACATTGATTTGAAAACGTTATCTCATATACATATTCCCGCTTTTCCAAGTCAACAGTCTAGTTTGTAATAACGTTCTATTATACGCAAAACGGGAGTAAAGTCGATTATTCCCTCGCGGGTGGTTACTTAATTACTTACTATAGGTATCACCATACAATATTATATCCATAAGAAATTTTTAATATAGATCCACTTCTTCTGCTAACAAAAATATAAATTAAATTTAGTATTCATCTTTATATATATATTTTTTATATACGTTAATTTAAATCCTAAGAAAATTTCAATATTCTAAATGATTTCTCTCCATCACCCTACGGTTTGTCAGTTGATTGAAAAATAAAAGGATATTCAATTGTGAAGAATATTACAGTTTTATCAAACGTTTTACAAATAATAACGCATTTGAATAATTTTCACTTGCAGGATATTTTTTATATTTACACTGACAATTGCATCGGGTTACACTTTGGATCCGGAGTACGATCAATGTCGGACACCCCCATGTGCAGCAGTCGGTAAGCTTACATCACAATAATAATTATATATCGCAGTACAATAATCCGATTTTTAAATTAAATTTCCATTGCTTTTAACTTTCTTTCAAGAGGATATTTTGACGAGAAATGTGGAGTTCAACGTCGAGCCATGCGACGACTTTTACAAGTATGCCTGCGGTAAAAATCATTCTCACCAAAGGCCGCTTCAATTCACAATCGATACGAGCGAGGATCAAGATCCTTTTCGTGCAAGACACTATGAGCTGACTCAGTTAAAAGGTGAATCATTGATTTTTAATTAACGCATTACACGAAGAGTTTATTAAAATTAAAAATGATTGTTTCAGACATATTGAAAGCAAATTACCAACTGAGTGATGTGGAGCAAAACCTAAATTCGTTAAAGATAGAAAGGGAGATCTACAAAAGATGCGAGAAAGGTAAGATTGAAAGAATTCTCTGTGAGATGCAAAAGTATTTATATTAATTAACCGATGCACTATGCAATGTTAATGAAATACAAACGACAGCTTACAGTAAACCAGAGAGAACGGAGTACGACTCGTGGCTGGCCGTCGTGGGGGCCAAGCGGCTCGATTCGTCCGGAGAATACCATGCTCACAGTGAACGAATGTACCGAACTGACATAAGAGCCGCCACAAAAGGAGTTGGCTTCGCCTTCTTCGAGATCAACATCATCGAGCGTGAGAATACCTACGACCAAGAAGTCAAGAGATACATTGAGGTATATTGTATATAGCGTCATGCTACAATACACATGGGTCTAACTTTTAGATTGTGACGAATGTTCTAGATAAGTCCAACAATGGATAATGCCATGGCCTTGTCGGATCTCTTGTCGATAAAGTACAAAAGCAAAATTGTACGATCGCATCAGAATAGAAACAGCGAGCGCAGCGGCATATACTCGAGCCTTCAGAATTTCATCAAGGAAATTATTAGGGTAAAGAATGGCATCCTCCTTATAAACATTATATCTATTTATGTGTAAAAAATTGTATGTAAGTCTAATATTTCTCTTGGTTGAATTTCAATGAACTATTGCAGATTTTACCTGACGACAGATCGGACGATTTTGATTGGGAAGAGAATGTTCCGGAGCCGATAACAATCGAGGAATGGCAAAGGAAATACGACAGCGCTGTTCCTTCAAAACTTGAAACCAGAGTAAGGCGTTATATATAATCACTTTATAACAGAAAAATTATAAGTATACCTACTCACTAGGCTGAAGCTGATTTTTACCGCATTAGACTTTTCTCTCTCGCTTCGCTCGTGCGAAAAAAGGTCTCGTGCAGTAAATAATCACCTTCCACACCAGTTTCATAATGTACTATTAATAATTTATGACATAAAATTATAGCACAGATAACCACCTTATATTTATATTCGAATTTAGATTGAATGGCACAGGTGTCTGCTAGAATTTTTCGGCCACTTTAGCCCCGAAATTGGTGCCCTTCGTTCGACTGAACGTATCATTGTCAAAGGCGAAAGCTTCTTTTACAAACTAGCTGAACTTCTAAGCTCCACAAAGAAAGAGACAGCTGGTAAATGATTCCGAATATTTCGTCGATTGATTCCTGTTTTTCACTTCTAAACGTTGACTATATACATTTTAGAGGACTACATTTTGTTGAGGCTCGTTTCGAAGACAATTGGCCTGGTAGACAAAGATTACAGACAATATTCATTTCTACCTCCGATAGAAGGGTTAGCATCGCATTATAATCGTAAAAAGCACAATTCTAAATATCCTTTCGTTCATTAAAGTAAATACGTTTTATTTTAGATTCGAGAACGATTGCGTGCCAGGCCTCTTGATTGGTGCCGCTTATGGGTACACGCAAAAATATTTCCCAAAGGATAACCACGATGCTGTAAGTATTTTTGGTTTCTCTCGTATATAGGATGTTTTGTGAGAAAAAAAAACATGTCAGAAATACATTTTCGCCAGAAGGATCAAAATAATAATAATTTTAATTAATTACCCGAATTAATTAAGAATTAAAATTGTAATCATTAATTAAAGCTCGTTTAGTTAAGAATTAAAATTTTAATCTTCAATTAAAGATTCGTTTAATTCAAGATAAACTTTTTAATTCTCTATCATTCAATTCAAATTCCAACGATTAATAATCACCACTGACGAATTCAAACGGCAAGCAATAGAATAGCAACGATTGTTTTGCACTATTATGTAGGGATACTAATAAAATACTCACACAATGAAAATTCGCATTGCAGATTCGAGAAATCTATCTCTCGTTGAAGAGCGTCATCGAGTCTCAGCTTGGTAGCGACCTGAACAATTACCAGGCGACGTCTAACGTCACCAGGAACTTCCTCAGGCAGTTGAGCAAGGCCGAGGTGGTGATCGGCTATCCCTCCTGGCTGATGAATGATACGTTCGCGACTAACTTCTACGGAAACGTAAGGACAAGAAATTAATTTGATTATATGGTGAGACCAACTGTTCTCATGCTTCGTGTACTTTGCTTTTCAGTTCCAGGTTCAAGATTCGTACTTCAAGAATCAACTGGATGCACTCAGAAGCTTGTGGAACCTGAGGCTATTTAGTTTGCGCGACCATAGACTGCCGCTGATAGAGTAAGTACAATATATAATTCGATCCGCAATAGAAATTTATAGATGAAAACTTCTAGATTATCATCGAAAGTGAAACGTTAATATAGTTTTACATTGTTATAGAGCAGGATGAGATTGTACAGTTTATTTAACAAATGATTATATTTCAGCATCAACACGTTTTTCAAGTCGCTCAGCGTGAACCAAATCACGTTTTCAAGGAACATGAAACAAATACGTAATTAAAATTGTTTTTCTTAGCTAAATTTAATCACTGTGAAAGGGTGCTATGTTATAATCAAAAACTTTTCTTTTTACAGTTATACCGTCGAGTATGTTCAGTGAAAACACTTACAAGCTTTTCAGCGCACAATTATACGAGTAAGCATTGATAATATACTCATAACAATCACTTTATGAATTAATGAATGAACAAAAAATTTCAAAAATTCAAGTAAATATTGATCGAGTTAAATATGATATCGGCAAATTCATAATACTTTTAACTATATAAGCGAGTTTTTTTTAGTAAGTTTTTTTTAGTAATTTAATAAAATTTCCAATGTAAGCTAGAAAAGAATTCTTGTAATTGAAATGAGTGTGCAACACAGGGTGCAGCCTGGGGATGTACAACACTGCCTAAAAAGATACATTTTTCAAAATGATGCCTTTTTACACAGTTGCGTAAATCTCCAGACTGCACCCCGCGATGCACAGTCATATCGATTACAGGATTTGTATTCTAGTATACATGAAAGATTTTACATCCAGTTAAGACTCTGTGCTTCACAATGCAAACTAGTAGCAGCAGTAAATTGCTCGAAAAAAAAATACTCGCTTATAGTTAAAAGTATCTTGGATTTTCCTATATACTTTGAAATTGTTGTGATTTTCTATTTTTTTTTATGCTACTATACATATATGTACCAAATTTAAATAAATACTTTACTATCGTCTGCGTAAAATTTTTACAATTCCAAATTAAATTTAACATCTCGACAATACCTATTGTTTCACAAATACATTGTCTTCATTTTTAACAGCCCAATAAACTATGGAGCTGCTGGCACGGCCATCGCCACGGCGCTTTACACCGAATGGCTCAGTACGTATACGAAAAGCAATGAATCCCCATTATTATCACGACATAAATTAAAATACTAAAAACTTGACTATTCGGTTTTATAGGGAAGAGTGCGTTCATATCAAACGTCACGCAGTGCATAAGAGAGCAGATACCTTCTGACGTTTACATGGAAAGGGTAAGCATAAATGCATCAATTGTATCAAGGCCTAAGTGCAATAAAAAAATTTACGGTCTGTGAATAATACACCTCGAATTTCCGATAGCGCAACGAGTACACAATAAGGTCGACCGCTAGTCTCCTCGGTGCTCACACTGCGTACCTTGCTTGGGGTACGAAGGACTCGTACCCGATCGAGTTCGTAAATTTCGGTGCTGTCACAGACTTCAAGCTTTTCTTCCTCTCCTATGCAATGGTAATTTTCCTTCTTTATCGTATAATAATGTTATAAATACTTGAAATTCATTTGTACGTTACTTTTTTCGTTTTTGCAGAGTCAGTGTCGAGCGGAAACGCCACCTGAGGGTACGGATATGGCGCCGCACAAGTTCATCAAGTTCGTCGTGAGCAATATGCCTGAGTTCACCGAAGCTTTCCGCTGCTTCGAGAGCCACAAGCACAACAGGCGAGACAAGTGCGACCCGCTCAAAAACTGACATTTTTATTTATCAAAGAAAGAAACCTGACTTTTCTATTTATTTCCTACTTATTGTTCTGTATTATTATTTTGTACAAAACACATAATTTTGTATGTGCATATAAATGAACGAATCTCATATACTTATATTATACTACAGAGTAAATTAAAAGCATATCGATAGGTTTACGTTTATAATATTTTTTATGTAAATAAAATTTAATAAAGAATATTCAATGATATATCATTTGTTGTGCGAGCTTTGGAGTTTGGAAAACCATTTTAATGTTGTTGATATGTAAAAATAAATTTATAAGCTTGTAAGATTGTAATAAACATTTTTGGAATATCTTGACGTGGCTTTACCGCGAAAATTGTTCACATTAATGAAATATGTTTACAATTGTTTCTTCACATGTTATAATGTAAAATGCGATATCATATATAATAATATGATTCATAAAAAATAAAACCAAAATTTTTTTAACGAAATTTTAATATTGCAAAAGTATTTAGATAGATAGATTAGATTATCGCCGGTTAAAAAAAAAGTTCTAAAAAATAGTTGTAACTTTGCAGCTTGAAAATTTTCAATTTCTATACTTATCGTTAAATCTTTATGAAATTACACAAGACACAAAATGAGCCCTTCCAATTTTTAATCAAATCAAAAATAAAAAAGATTTATATTGTTTGTTGAACTTTTTTAAAATTGGCGGTATAAACTTTTGCAATATTGAATTTCGTTGAATAAAAATTTTTTTTTGTTACTTTTGAACCATATTAGGAGTATTATAACATGCAAACAAACGATTGTAAACAAATGTTATTAAATTACAAACGATTGTA
>JAPYZO010002045.1:0-15814 GCA_030522905.1 Torymus flavipes
AACAAATGTTATTAAATTACAAAAACGATTGTAAACAAATGTAATTAAATGTTAAATTGACCGATTCTCGCCGTGAGCCAGCTTAAAAATGATTATTTAACTAATTTATATAATTTTAGTTTAAGTTACATCGAGTTATTCGAAAAAATTTTAAAATACTTAATAACGGTGCCGAACTTCCCGCATGACTGTAGATTGAGCTGTGAGCGCAATGGACGATCACTCACGGTAACATAACTGATACAGGTTATGTTACAAAAAATAAACAGTCTAGTAGTTAGTTATCGATGGATTTCCATATTCATCAGTATTAAATAAAAATATATTTCGTAAAAAAAGATCGATGGCTGTGCTACATCGCGCTCTCTTCACATGGTTTAATTTGTTAATTTTTCTTATTGTGCTTGTGCTGAGACTTGACCAGAGAATACAATGGAACTGGTTCATAGTATTTATTCCAATGTGGTTGTACGACAATATTTTGTTAATATATATTGCATTTAATATGATACTATTTTGCAAGAATGCCCATGATCGCTTAATCAGTCTTCGACGAATGGTAACTTATTATCTTTATATTTATTGTAGAAAAATATACTCTAGTTAAATTTCTAATAATTATATTAAGTAGTATCTATTTTTGGAACATGACTTAAAAAATAAAAGAATTTTGCAATATGACATGTGAATAATTTTTTTCAGCTATGGTATATGGTCGCAGTACTTTTAAAATTAAGTGCCCAAATTCTAGTATGTCTAAAATTGGAAGCTTTACAGTGGACCCTACCAGCCAAAGCAGTTTTAGCCCCATTTTGGGTGTTATTTGCTGCACTTGCACTTGATGTTTTTGTTCACCTCATACAGCATTCCGTCAGATATTAATAATGTTTCAATATTTCTAATGCTCTTCACTTCCCAGAACTGGTAAGTTAAAATATTTTTCCAATTAAACTCTCCTAATTATTTAATTATTAATTTGGAATTTAAAATAAGAATGTTAACTTTTCATTGAATATGATGGTCTTGAGCTAATTTTACACTGTACAGTAGAAAAGATGTTACTTGTTGCGCTGTCATTATCTTGAAATGCAAATGATAAAGAAACAGTTGTTCTGTCAATACAAGATAAAGGAGACAAGACCATTAAGCTGATCTGTAATTCCATGTCTATACCACTTGTCATCATAAAGAAAATATTTTTATACCTTTGGAGAGACACCTTATGTGATGATGTAACAAACATTATGCTCACTTGTCTGGTACAGACACAAAGTATCAAAAGTGCAAAACTCAGCCTCTTGGAAAAAATTCAGAATAGTCTAGTCTGTAGCCAAACGTTAGAAGGTTCAGTCACGAGGTGGGTCTCTAGCTTACTATAAATAATCTTGATGAGCCAAGGATGAAACGGACAGAGTTATAAATAAGTAAAAGCAAGTTCTTCTTTATTGAAACTGCTGTCATTAGTGTTTTGTTGGGCAGTTTGTAAGAGTTGTTTTTTGAAACTTTTGGTGATTTCAGATTTTTGTTAATGGAATATTACACCATAATAAACATTGTGAGATCAGTTAAGATAAGTGAGCATATTAAAGAGGTATTACTCTAAGTGAATTATTCAGTTTAAAAATATGCCAGTGCCATCTTTTTTAAGTGTGCCAGAGGTAACAATTGTTGCATTAATTGCACAAATATTTCATTAGTTTTTTTAATCATTTTTTCTTAAATATATAGAAATTAATGAAATAAATAAAAAATATATTCAAATTTTTATAATTTTTAATTGTAAGCTAAAGAAATTTGTTTGTTAAAATCACTTAGCTTAATTATTTCATTGCAGATGATAGTTAAACTTTTTTTACTGTGCTTGTGCCTGAATGTGGCAAAAAACGGTGTTGTTGAAGCAACACTTTCAGTCGTAGAGGTTCCAGCTGGACACTTGGCAGAGCTGCCATGCATGAGCAGTGATGATTTTCATAGATTTATGTTTTGGCAATTAACTGATGAGAGACACATTATTGGTCCTGGTAATCCTCTAGATGAGGAAAAATATAATTATGAAGTACTTACTGGAAAACTTTTTATTAGGGTATTTTTTAATTTGCAATAAAAAATTAGTTTAGAAGTCTTTGATATTGAATTGTACAAAATAAATATTCAATTGTATTTGAAGGGTGTATCTACAGCTGAGGCAGGCTTCTATAGATGTATTTCAAGGGGTGTAGAAGATACTTCAGCGATCAAGGTACACATTGTTGAGTTAATTGTTCAAAGTTCAGCAGGCTACATAGAGAATCCTTTTGAGGTGAGAAAAAAAGTGAAGCGTTGAAGTAAATAATTAAAATCTACCAACCTATATCAACAGTATTGATAATATTGTAAATGAATTTATTTTAGACAAATTTACTGCGAGGAATGGTTGTAACCATGGTTGTTGTAGTAGGGATTGCTGCAACTTTGCTCATAATTATGTTAAAGCGAAGAAATGCTCACAGATTCTTTGGTAAGAAGTATTCTTTTACATTTTCATGAAAAATTTATTTAACTTATTTGAGTTTTGATAATATCTATCATTCACACAGACGTGATGGATGAATCTAGGGAAAATTCTCCTGCAAAGTATGTAAGCCACATTCAATCAGCACCAGTAACACCATCGCCTAGAACACTTGAATCTGGGGGCATTGACAACATGGGTTTGGATGTTGATTTTCCAAAAGTGTTTCAACAGATGCAAAAAGGACAAACTTTGCCATTATAAAACAAGTAGTTAGAATAATTAAAGTGTGCTAAAAGTACTGATGATATTATTAAAAATGTTTCATATTTTCTCTCCAGTGAAGTGCGTTAAACATAATGTATAATATACTTACTGCATATCATATCTTTAATTTAAGTGATATGAATTTAAATACATATATTTTATAACTTCCAAAAAAGTTCAGTGATCATATAAAAACATTCTCAAATAGTCAATTTATTTACCAACAGATTATTTGTTATAAATATATTTTGTAAATTCATTAAGAACATGTAATTACTGTACATAAAATATTTGTGATAAAATGCAACCTTGTAAATATTGTCAAATAAAAAATTTTATTAAATTGATTTAATTTAGAAGTAAAAAATTTTAAAAATATAACAATACTATGTATAAAAATAATTTACAAAAAGTTTCAACTTATATTTTATATAAGTTTTATATTCAAATTGGTGTACCTTCAGCTATAGGTTCAATAGTGTCTGGAGTAATATCCATCATATTATCATCTCCAGTTTCTTCATCTTCATCATCTTCCTCTTCAGGATCAACTTCAGTTTCTAGTAATCTAATTTTCCTTTTATTTTCACTTAAAATTGCAGCTACTTTTCTTGGACCACTAACAGATAACTGTCTTGGTGAAATATCTTGGAAAGGTTTAGATAAATTAGGATCAGCTACATCACATAAATTTACAATAAAATCTGGTCTCATATTTTGTTGATCATTTAATGTGGGATGATTCAATGGAAGTTGAATTAAACAAGAAGTATTGTTTTCTTGATTTAAAGCTAATAAACTTAGGAAATCTTGTGAATAAAACTGTAAATCTGATATTCTTTGGTCTTCTAATCTCTTGGATGGAGTTGCAGGAGCTATAAAGAAAGTGCATTACTTAAATTAAATAATACTTCATAAACGTGAAAACAATTTTTCCTTAAACTATACCTTGTTTATTTCCAACATCAACCTTAATCATTGTGGAAACTAAGGGCTCATTTAAAGTTGTGAAATTAATTCTAAATAATTGGAGTACTTTATTATCTGCACTAGGTACTGCAATCATTAAGTTACCATCATTTGTTACTATCTGAGAACTTAAATTATTTGTGACAGTTAAAGGCATCACTATATGTTTAAAGTGATGAGTCAGATCTTGGTAGGCACAGACAAAAACTTGGTTAATAGTTTCAATAAGAGTTATGTGTGCTTGAAGGAGAGAACCTTCAAAATCTTGTTTTATGATAAGAGGATGATTTTGTAGACACCTATTTTCAACAAGCATTGATGCCCATTCGCTTCCTTCAGGGCTAAAACAAACTTGGAGAGGATCCTGTCTCAAATATTGTCCTAGTTTTTCCAAGTTAACTACTTTTCGTTTACTTGCATGTAGCTCAATCTTGTCAAAGCCACGTAGAAATTCTGCTATGTAAGTCAAATCTTGTTGACTGACTTTGCTCATTTCAGATGGAATTCTTTCATCATTAAATCTTAAAATAATAGTATAAAGCCATCTGAAATATAATATATAAATTTATAATTAATTTAAAAGTTACATTTGATGAATTTTTTAAAATACCATCAATATATACCGTATAAAAGCTTTGTAATCCCGCATATTTAGATCAATAACTTGTTGGATTTCAGATGTTTTAGCTAAAAATGACTGTGCAGCACTAATAGCGTTGGTGATAGGAGTTTCCTCTTTAAGTCCTAAAGCTTCATAAGCTCCCCCAAATCTTACCATACCTCTCATTTCTGCCAAATGATATATTAAAGCCATTCCAACACTACTCAAATGTTTCAAAACTAGTTTCTAAAATATTATTTTATGCTATAAAACTTTATTCATTCTTTTTTATTATACTATCAAATCAATTACCTGAATATTACTGTAACAAATATCAATACTATGTCCTAACTTTTTCAGTCCTTTTTCAGTGAGATCTCGTAAAAGGAAATTTACTAAATCTGTAGTGGGATGCCCAACCATCAAAAGTTCCAAAAACTCTGCTGCTACAGTACCTGGAGGCTTGTCAGCAGCATATTTGGCTAATTTTTCATCCATTTCTAAAAGGATAGTTTCCCATGCCTCCGAAATAGCCATCAAAGTTCTTGACATGTAATCCATCAAACACTCAATATGAGCTTGAAGTTGTGCTACCTTTAAAATAAATAAATTTCAATTGGAAAGTTGTAGAGAATTGGCACAGATATTGTAATGAATTCACTTACATTTAAAAAGGCTTCGCTACTTTGAAGTAGAGAGCATGTTAATCTTACAACTACTATACATTCATTGCTCCTCCAGCTGGCCCATAAAGCTTTACCTGCTCCACCACTTATCTCCAGTACAGGACCATTACCAATTACTATTGTTCCACAATAGAACATCCCAAATATGTACATCATGATTTTGCCATTTTCTTGTCCAAGCTAAAAATTCTTTATTTTATCATCTTATATTTTTTTTTATTCTTAAGCCAAAGATTTTGATCACTTACAAATAGCATATCCAGTGTTTGTGAAAGAAATTCCTTTCTTTCAGGCTCTTGACCAAAACTTCTGCTCAAATTGGGCAGTGGTGGTAAGTAATCTCCAGTGCAAGACAAACAAGTTTTTTCACTATTGCTGATACTATTACTACTACTACTACTACAATTATTACTGCCACAGCCAGACGAAGAAAGAGACAGCCAAGCAATGCAAGTGCAGTGCTCATCCGTTTTCAGTCTTGTTTTATGTACAATATTTTTGTTTTCAATATCAACTAGGCACAGCAATTTAGAGTGTGAATAAGAAATAGCAATCATTTTACCGTCTGGTCTCCAAGCAATATTCGATATCTTTTCCCCTTCTTCGTGAGGACTCAAAAGCCAAACCCTTTGCCAGTTTAGTCTGTGCAAAGCTAACTCTCCTAAAAATGATTTTAATATAAAAATACTTACAAAAATGTATAAAAAATACGTATTTGCATATGACAAACCTTTGCTATTAGCTATTGCAAGCAGGTCCATGTTAGGGGACCAGTGCATGAGGGTCACCTCATTTGGAAGCTGTCGCTCCTCGAGCTGCCTTATTGTTCCCGACATTTTTATGTCTTACCCCGAAGTAGCAGCCAAATAAACGATTACTCGGTCATTTATTTAGAGTATTTTTTCTATGATTCCGGCAGTTGTTTGAGGTTATATATTGTGACAACAACATTCAAACACGCGCCTGCGCACTTTGCCGCCATCTGATGCATATTTTGAAAACTATTCCGTTTCAAAGTTTGGGGGTAAGTTAGTAGGTATTTAAGTAAATAAGCGCAAGTGCAGCCTGGTCGTAAAGTCTGCGCGAATTAGTTATCATTTCTAAATATCCGCTCGACGGGCAAAATATCTGATACAATGATTTAAATTATTCTAACATGTACTACATATGGACTCGCATAAGTTTTTGGTGGGTCACCAAAAGTTATAATACTTTTGCACGTACAAACTCATAATAACTAAACAACTCAAAATCATGATTTTAGATACTTTCGTTTGAAATTGTTAAAGTCTACGATATGTGCAATGTAATGATTTGAATCGTTCCATCAGCTGTTTCGTCCGCCGAGTGTATATACATACTTGCATCAACTTATGCGTCATCATATTCTGTCCATTTTTAAAACGTCATTGAATTACACATCTTTGCTTAGGAGTATAATTATTAATATTTGTAAAAATGTATAATATCTAACTAAAATTTTTAAACGATTAGAACTTTCTTTAAAATTTGCAAACGTTTATTAAAATAAAAAAATAATATGCATGGAAATTTAGAAGTAATTCAAACTCTACATATATATGCTCATAAATTTATTTATTACTTTTGTACGCATTGCGATAAATCTTTGCTTAAATATGGATCACTATGGATCTTTCCAAACGCCATTGCTTGCTAGCCTTATATATTGTATATACGTATTTACATATTATATAGTTTAAGAAAATCATTGTCAACATTCATTTAAATATGATATGTATAAAGAAAAGAAATAATTTTTAAAAATTTATTTAAAATCTCGTTTGACAACCTATAATTAACAACTCATTTAAAAGCGCATAACATTGGGCGTATCAGACGTGAAGATGACTTTGATTACATCGACAAGAGTGACGTTGACGTTGATCACGATGAACTTTTTTTTATACGCGTGTACTTATGTCAAGCCGGCTGGCGATCGCATACCGTCGCGTCTCTCTCTCTCGGTGCGTATATTTTTAGTCGCGGATGCTGCTTCGAAGGGCGAAAGTGACCCTGACATCCTAACTTTTAAATGCACCGTGTCTGTGGTTGCGTGTGGTGTGCATTTCGATAAATTCTTCGCGCTCATTGATTGTGCAGTACATACACACACACTCACACACGTATTTACACTATGTTTACAAGAAACGTCTTCATGAACGCTGTTTTAGTGAAAAAGTGTATTTTTTATCATTTATAAATTCGCCACTCCGACGTCGCTAAAAACTTCTTTATTGTTTCACCTTCGACGCGTCGTTGTTTTTATTTTTTTCTTACATAAAGTTCGCCTCCCGCCTGCGCTCCGGGCTTATACCTTGAACCAAAGTCAATTTTGGCTCGCAGAAAAAAAATACGCTTATAGGCGTATATATTTCACGTGTTTTTTTTTTGTTTCTTCTATAAAAAACAAAAAAGATCTTTGTTATAATATACCAGATAATGAACTCGGGGGAAAGCACTCGAGCGCAAAAAAATTCACTTCGAAAAATTTTCCAAGCATTCTTTCATTACCTTGCGGGAAAAGAAAAAAAAATGCTGCCGTGCCGCTGAGATTGTCTCTCGCGTAGCTACCTACTCGTTACACGCGCGCGTGGAGGAGACGAGTGAAGCGCGCCTCTACGACCCTCGCCATTGACTCTCATTCCCTCTCTCTACTTATACGTATACCTATATATGTACGTGTGCTACGTAGGGAAGCGCGGCTACGATGGTTGAACAAGACGTCGGCTCGTTTTATTAATAGGTATACGTGTGTGGCGAATAATTCGGCTATATGGCTTTATAAAGGTGCGACGCGAGGGAATGAAAAAAACCGTGGCGACGCGGTGACTCGCGCGTGACGCACGTGCTTTTATTTTGCTGCGGGAGTGCACATTTCGCGCCTTGTTTTGCTGGGAGAAAAGTAGGGCTTTTTATTTCCATGTAATTTTTAATGTATATAATGTTGGAGATTCGAATTTATTAATAAGTGGAGTAAGATGGGGTTGGCATTGACGGGAAATCATGAATGAAAGTGAAACGGAGTTTCGCAAGTATATATATATGCAGAGACTCGAGAAGCCAGAAGCGCATATAATAATTTTAAACTGAGGGTATATCGCGCGAAAACTTGATGTTGAAATTTAATCAAGCCATACACGGGTTATGTGTAGTTTCGACTGGTGCTTCCGCTCTGCGGGTATACTCACATTCGTTAAAAATATCAGCTTTAAATGTAATTATCTCCTCTTTGGAGCAATCTCACTGTTGTGTTGGGATCCTGCCAATATTTAAACATTCTTTATTATTTACATGTATATTTCAATTTTCGAAAGTTTTACAAGCAACTATCTGGCTTGGATTCACGAAGCTCTTCATGTTTACATTGGCGAATCGAATTATTTCAAAAAAATAAGATTTTCTTCACTTGCCACATGAAACCAAATTTACATTATAAATAAGAATATATAAAAAATATACTGATACGGCGCGCGAAGCGTGCATTGACACTTCTAGTAAGGTAAAAAATGGTATCATGTAAAAATATACTTCATAAAGTAAACAAAAAAAAATTTTTTTTCAGCGCAATTTCAACAGTGAAAAAATAGATATCATATATTAAAAAAAATTTAAGAAACAATATCAATTTTTTTATTTATTTCATTTCAAATTGGAAGGGTTCATTTTGTTCCGTGTGCCATTTCATATAGGGAGTTAACGATATACAAATCGAAAAAATTTCAAAACCTGCGAGATTTTTTTCAAAGATACCGTTTTACATGTGAAGAAAAAATTGTAAACAAATTTTATTATTAACGCATCCATTCAGGAACGATGCATTTTTTATTACACTTAGCTTTTTAGGTAAAAACAGTAGATGGTTTTCACTAGAATTAATAAGAATAAAATTGAAGTTTTCATCGTCGTATTTCAACCAAGTTACATTTAGTCTTAAACGTTCCTTTTCAGAACTCATTTCTTTTAACTTATTATACCTTATATATGTTAAATGAACAATTTTATTGTCTTAAACATTTCTTGAACAGTAACTTAACTTTTGTTCTTATTCAATCTTATACTGAGCGGAAAACATGCTGAGTCTAGATAGTGAAAATGACCAAAGTTCATGACATCCTTCACGTCAATGCGGACAATGATAAATTTAAACTTCAGACATTGTATATGTAAATGCTTAACGATTTGCTCTAATTTACAGAAAAGCGCATCCATCATTTATTCGTTTAATTTAATTATCAACAAAAAGCTCCTACTATGAAGCATATAATGCATGCATACATGTTAAAATTTACGACAGAATTAAGTGGAAATTCAAAGTTGACAGATTTCTGAACAGCATAATCAAACGATTCTCCTACAGGAAGCAATAAACTAGAAAAGCATATCGAGCAAGCTCTACAAGCCAGCTTCTCGCAGCTTAGACTCGCAAAAAAAAGCACTCGCACCCCGTAGACACAAAGCCCTCTCCCTCCGATAAGACACACAGCTTGCGCGTCCATAATATACACACGGCTCTCGCGCAAAAAAGGTGTACTATACACGCGAGCCCCTCTGGGCCAGACAAAAGAGAGCTGCCTCCTCCGCGCGTACGTGTACACACAAAAAGCCGAGGCTGCACCCTCGCGTATGCACGCACACCTTGAATAGGCGCAAAGGGTGTAGCTGCACTGCACAAGAGGGCCAGCCGTCTACGCCTCCGCCCCCCGTATATAGGTGTAATAAAGTAAAACTCTCGCGAAGCGTCACGTGGCACAGCACGGCGTGGTAGAATAAGCAGCAGAGTAGCAGCGGAGAATCCGCCGCGGCGTCGGCGGCGAAAATCTAAATCCGTCGAGCGCGCGCACCGAGAGCGCCGAGAGAAGAAGAAGCGGGAGAGTCGCGCGAGACGCGCGCGATAGTCAATAATCGCTGCTCGGGCGGCACGCGCGCGGTCTCTGTGTGTGCGAGGCTAAGACCCCCCGCTGACTTGTTTTCCTCTTTTTTTCTCTCTCTCTTTCTCTCTGCTATCTTGATATAAAAGACACTTGTACATCGGAGGTGTGATTATTCGAAGGATTGCCGAGGAGCGGAAGAAGAAGAGGAAGTGTGCGCGACAAGCGCCTATTTATATATTACACTCTACGACGAGGATCTGCTGCACGGACAGCGCAGGATATATAATCACGCAAGATGATTCGCGTGGACGAAACCGATCCCGTCGGTGGTAAGAACACCCCGCTACGTTTTTTCCTTCTATATTCTATCGTACCGATAAAAGAAAAATATGTGTGCGAAAAGTTACCGATTCCCGGAGCGCCGTTGATCGTTATATACTTTATATAAATGCGCGTCGATATTTTGGCAAAGGATATGATGATGATGATATATATTACATGTGATGTGCAGTGTTGCGGAAGGATGAAGCGCGCGCTCGCGTTGAATAATTAACGTGCAATATCGATCGAGCGCGCGAGTCTGTGCTAATTCAATTGACCAATTGACCGAGTGGCGCTAAGGAGTATATTTTTCTTCTGTTTTTTTTTTTTTTTTATACACAGATTTGCTTTTTCCCTGCGCGAATAACAATAATATCGCGCGTCCATGTGGTGATGTATATAGGATTGTGGGGAAAAAAGCTTTCTAAATATATTATAACGCTGCTTCGAATACTTTTCACGTTTTGCAAAACAAAAGCTTGATAAAATAGTCGGCACGAGAGCCACGCTGTTGCTGCTGCTGCTGTTCTTCCTTACATAATGGCGCGCGCGCGGGTCCCGGTGAAATTTCCGCACGAATAAATAGCATTTTGGAAGGCGGCGCGCACGAGCGTCCACCGCACGGCGCAAGCTAGAGTGAAAGCTCGCGCTTCTCTCTCTCGCCTATATATTTACGGAATGTAGAATTGGAGCAGGCTTTCGCTCTCTCTCTCTCGCGATACTTTCCTCTCTCGCGAAGTTTATTTCGGATCGGCCGCTCTCGCGCGGCGTCCACAAGCTTTCCCGGCACCGCGGCGACTCTCCCGAACGATCGATGTAATAATTTCCTTACCTGCGACTAGCTGTATATATACATATGAATGTTTGAGGAGGATCGGTGGTAACAAGCGTGGAGCGCTCCAGTTTTCGCGTTATATCGAACTGTGGAACGGGAAATGGAAGCGCACGCGGTATCGCGAAATTTCAAGGAGATTATTATCCCGCGGGATGTGAGAGAAGAGGTGGCGGTGGCGGTGGGCTAAGAATAACTCGGCTGAGGCCGCGAGAGAAGAATTCGTACGCGAGCGAGAGAGTCTATATAGCAGGGATGGGAATTTTAGCTGCGAATGGCCGGGTTAAGGGTGCGCCTGTACTTACACTGTCGGTGGACGATTGGACACGTGAATGAATATATGCAGCACTTGGAGTTTGTTGTGGCGGTATAACATCACGAGAAATGGATTTTCTTTTTTGTTACTGCTCCTCGAGGTTTTCATAGATTAGCTATAGAAATTAGCGAAAAAATAATCATTATTCGTGTAAATGAAAAAAAAAGAAGATTTTAAATAGGGTGTAATATACGTTTTAATGGATGTAAGGTGACAAGACCAAGAAATACGCTTAATTGGGTGTGTCTGTTTCTGATAATTAAATGATGCAAAGAATAGAAAAATGTCAACTCTCACTAAAGCGTGCTATGCATCTATTATAAACATCGCCGTCTCTATTGTTAATTTTATACAGTCCACCCTGGTAGAAATGCAAACTAACCGATGGCGAAACGTGATTATCTTGCCATTGTCGACGAAAAATAACTATTTTGACATGTGGAAAATATTATATTATATAGATATGCTTTAAAATATAGTGATAGTTTTAAATAGTTTTAATTAAATTTCGATGTTGATCTTAAGTAAAAATGCTTCAATTTGATCAACATGTTAACCAACGAAGTTGGTCTATTTTCTACCATACATACATCAATATACATATAATCTAAAACATCCTGGGACACAAGCTGAGTCATAAGGAATTTACAGCATCTATAAAAAGTGCATTTGCGATTATTTAGAGACTCTCGTGCGCTAGCTTTCTCGCTCGCGGTCGATAACTCAGATTTTGGAACGAGCCACCGGCACGTTCATTTTCATTCATGCTAGAGGAATCCTAATTAACAATATCCATTGCCAAAATATCTCTTCGCTTATTGAAAATATGACTAATAAGCCCGTTGGATGGCCGAAGGGGGATGACTTCATTAGCGCGTGAGTCAATTAATTGGGCCTCTGCCTGAAATTACGACTACACGGCCGTATAAATCAATATTTTGTTGTATATAGCGGCGCGCGATATTGTGTCACACCGGCTGTGGTGATAAAAGCTATTTCCAAGCGCCGCGCGTTGTACTTAATAATAATTGGAAGGTTAACCCATCGCACACACACACACACACATGATTTAATCAGCGAACGTCGAACTTTTTCAGAACTCGAGCCGAGCTTCCCCTACAGAGAGGTGACGGTGCGCAAGGGCGTCGACTTCAAGGACCATTATGACATCCAATCCGAAATTGGCAGGTACGTGTCCATGAATCTCTCTCTCTTTCTTGCGCCGACCGTCTTCTCACGCCCGAGGATGTTATACGCGCGCGCCCGCGTAAACCATAAAGTATGCTGCATTGAATTTCACACCGTTAGGCATCCTCTCTGGGAATCTATTTTGGATTTTATTCTATTTGCAATGGCGCGGCCCTCACTCTAGGATAACTGTAGTCATACCCGTTCAGGGAAAGAATGAATATCTGATTTTTAAGGCTGGGATTTTCGTGCTTCGGTGGAGACGAGGTTCTAGGTTTTTTTTTTACTGTTTACTTAGATATTGAGTTGTTGAACTTTTTCAGCCTCGCTGATCTAATATTCGCGTATTTTTCGTGCGAAGTAGGTTATAAAATCGGACAAATTCCTTTCTGGATAACGAGGCAATTTTAAACTACAGAATTTGCCCGCGACTTGGTGGCATTTTTCAGCCGTAAAATTATTTTTATATCATTCATTGTTTATTGACCAATTAAAAACAGTAAAATAGTTGTTGTCGTTTTCAAAAACTTGGAAAATAATTCATCCATAAGGAAAACTTGACTATATAGAGCCATCAATTTCCCCTCAACCTAATTCGCGTAAAGTTAATCTGAATTTGCGTCAAACATTTATTCATAAATTAAAAATTCTTTTCTCCCTTTGATTTTAAAATCAATTTTCAACTTTAAATACCAAATCATCCCTCTCCGACTGTATAAACTCTCTCTAAAGAGCTTTTGCCTTTGAAAAAAAGCTCTTTCTCTTGACAAAAGCTCACAAACAACACGCGTATCTATTCCCGCGCGTGTACGTGCAATAGCCGCTCGTCGTCGTGGTAATATAGCAAAAATGGTCGATAAGACGCACTTGGCTCGGATCGCGCGGGCGGCAAAAGGGTATATAGGAAGGAATACATCACGCAACGCGCGCCAGTCAATTTTGATTATGGCACCGTATTTGGCAGGCGCTCGCTCACGCGGCGGCAGCGGCAGAGAGATTTTCGGGTATAGAGGCAGGAAGCTGCGCAGAATTGACGGCGGGTGTATATACGCGTTTCGAAATATACTCTATATACGCGTCGGGGGAGTGGCGCGCGACCGGGAGAGAGAGCTTTGGGCGTTCTGCGTCGTCGTAGCGTCGTTGTGCAGAGTTGGACACACGTGGATTTTTATAGGTATGAGAAACGGGGAGAGGAAACGATGTTGCTATATGGTTAATTCTAGACTATTGAGGATTATTTATAGGTTCGGCATGGTTATTAATAGATTAATTCCTTCATTATTGGGCTAGGAAATTTAATTTAAAATATTAATTGACTATAAAATTATTAGATTTAAAACTGCTATTGAGAAAATAAATAAGATTTCGTAATTATTTAGGATGAAACAATGAACTTACTGCGAAGAAAAGAATTTAAGCTGCGCACACATTCAAATATTGCAAACATTACAAGTTAAAAAAAAATAAACAATAATATTATAAATGAGTATGCCAATATACATTTCAGAATTTTTTTAAACACACTCTAAAAAAAATATTGTTTTTGAAAGTGTATTTGAAGAAATCTTTGTTTCATGCATACCATATAATTTAATTTGGGATTAAAAATAAAAATATATAATTATTTAAAAACGTAAACATATACTTTCTATTACTCATCGTTTATAACTTTTATTCAAATATAACAGATAATAAATAAAACTTTTGTAATTCTCAAAGTGGCTCTAAATAAAATAACTTATAAATTACATCACCCTGTATATAACATCAAACACCGACCTATGAACGACAAAGAATCAAAGAAGCTTCGAGTAAAGTCATAATTTTAAATGTCCAAGGTCACCCCGCTGGTGTTTTTTTAGATTGTTCGAATATCCCTGAGAAATATATACACAAGTCCGAGACAACAACACATACATGCTATTACAATCGAATCGATTATTGGCTAATGAGACGTGCGCGGCGCATAGCGCGACACCCCGACGCGACCGAAAGAATTCGCATCGGGCGCGACGCGGAGCGAATCGTTTTGTGCTTATGCAGATGTTCTTTCCTGCAAGATCAACAGCGCGCGCGGCATGATAAATAAACTTAGTCACGGCTCTGTCTTTCTCTCTCTCTCTCGCCCGCCCGGGGCATTTTTCGGGTATAAATAGAACAAATTTTTCGACACCTATCGCGCGAGCGCGCGTGGACATCAAAGTCCGATGTCTCTCCTTTTCGGATTCTTTTTAAAGCGCAGCCGTTGTGTCCGCAGGAATTTTTTTTCATTTCGATGGCGAAGGCGTATAATTCGCTTTGCCAACAATGTGTGTAGTAGGGTATACATTGTAATTAAAATATATGTTCGCGTATATAATAATTCATAAATGCTGCGGGTTACGCTTGTACACTAAAATAACCGCCGAATTTAGCGTATAATATACAACTAAAGAAACCGCAATAATCCAGTTCTGTACATATATGTACCGGTATCCAAAAAAGACCACCCATCACGAGCAAGCAACTCTCTCTCTCTCTCTCTCTCTCTCTATTTTTACCCAAAAAATTATGGGCCCCTTTATTTCACTTCCATAAACATTAATTCTATAAGACGTGCGCGCGTCGAGTCTCGTAAACTTGCCGCCACGCGCGAACCGATAAATCCGCGAAGAATGCATCAACACTGACGAATGAGCCCCCCGGGGTACGAATTGCCAAGAGGAAGAAGACATTCCTACGAGGTTTCTCACGCGGACCTTATGCATCATCTCCGTGTCCGAGGTGCGGAGTGATACGCGCACTTTATTTACCGACGAAAATAATGTGGGGAATCCGCGTGAATCTCTGCTTTATATGATGAATAGGGTTCTAGCGCGAGCGTAGAAGAGGATATTAGTTTTCTCTGCTTCCGAAAAAGTAAAAATGTTGAGGGTGTTTAAATTAGAATGTAATTTTCGGTTATGGTAGTAAAAAAAAAAATGTAACGATAATTTTAGGATGTATCTTTCTAGATTATTCAACTGCTAAACCGACGCAATAATCGATATATATCTTATAGGATTAAAGATAGATTGCAATTTTAAATTTCAACTCCCGTTTAATCCAACAAAGTTGTCTCAAAATATACCAAAGCCATTATTCCTAAACATATATTCTTTCATATATAAAGCTTTGTATAGGGAAGCCATGAAACGTGCCAACGATATATATATCTTCCCTTATCGGCCGATCAGGGCTTCCATATCCGGTTGCTTTATGACCGTGAAGTT